>JAYMFT010417963.1:0-17822 GCA_038088735.1 Panulirus argus | reverse complement strand
CTTGGATTGTACAACCCTGAGTTGGGCTACACGGAGGAACAATTTTTCAGGATGTGCGTCTCTTGCTACGCTGCTTTGCACTTCTGATGTGTGAGTGACGGGAGGACGACCCATTCCCAGAGGGCGCACTGAAAACTTGGTGAATATAATTTGTGATATCCTCTTCATTAGAGGGAACGAACGCTATAAAAAGAAAAAAGTAAGGAAAACTTCTTTTGTTTCTTTTCACTTAATGAGGCAATGCCTCCATATCTTTATCAAGAGGAATTTTTTAAATGTTAGGCGGTATTTTTTTTCCTTACAGATCACAGTCTGCTAATCTGCTGTACAATACTTTACGTAAATGATAACTTGCTAAACTGTTCTATACGTAAATGAGATAATCTGTAAGCCTGTGATTTAGGTAAACGATAACTTGCTAAACTGTACTCCACGTAAATGATAAATCTGTATGCCTGTAATTTAGGTAAATGATAACTTGCTAAACTGTACTCGAAGTAGATAATACCTGCTAAACTGTACTTTAGGTAAAGGATAACCAGTCGAACTGTACTTTAGGTAAGCACCATACGCCTACTCAAACCTTGCTTATTATTATCACTTTTGTTTCAGGTCTTTCACTTTCTCAAAAAATCGTAAATACTTTTCCTTGTCTTTTCCTTTTCCGTTCTTAATTCTTTCTATATTTCAATTGGGGCCCGGCCTTGATGTGGACTTTTGTCCGTGACTGAAGCCTTCAACAGCAAAAAAAAAAAAAAAAAAAAAGAAAAACTATTCTTGCCAATGCCTGTCCACTCTACTACCAATGAGAGAGAGGGCTCTGGCACTACGTAGTAGTACCGGCCGTTCCCAATGACTTTTCCCTCTCTTTTAGACCTTCCTCTTTCTCTGTCCACTATACCAACATTCGTTGTCTCTAATAACCTCTCCACAGTTGAACACATTTGTCTAGTACATCTCCTAATACTTTACTTCTCTCTCAGACACAGTTGTCTATTGATGTTCTCACTGGTCCCTTTTTCATATAATCTCCACTCACGATTCCGGTTCAAAGGTGGTGTTTGTGCTTATACCAACATCAACACACTTGCTGTACGCCTCGAGGACCATGAGTCCCCAAACTTTGATGTTATATGGTTTAAGGTCTGTATCCCTAATACCACACTTTTCCCCCCTTTCGTTTATTGCTCTCATAATTGTACAAATTTTATATCCTTCTTCGACTATCTAAACTCCAGCCATGAGACTGTGACATCATCTCACCCGCAAGTCGAGTTCCTCTACCTCGGGGATTTCAACGTTCACCATGGGAAATGACTGAATTCTTCCCATACGAATTGTGGAGGGATTGAAGCCCTCACGTTCTCCATTCTCGTTGATTTAGAGCAAATTATCTCCCACCATACCCATATACCTGACCGCAATGACCACTCTCCTAATATTCTGGATTCGTTTTCACTTCTAGTCCATCCCGCTGTAAATACACAAGCTTTCCCCAGTTAGTTCATCTGATCACACTCTCATAAATGTATCTATTCTAACGGCACCTCCCCCTCCAGCAGCCCCTTCTAAGCGTAAACACTGGCACATAAACAAAGCTGACTGGAATAACTTACGTAATTTCTTTCTGACTTTCCTTGGGTAAATTACTTTATTCCCCCAGCTAATTATGACCTAACCTGAAGGAAACAACCCAGTTTTTTCACCCTGTGGTAGTTAATTAGGTCTGTTAACTAGAGGTTAACCACCTGATGAGGCCTCATTATGCCTCATGAAGAAAGTTTACCTTAGCTAACGTTACGTCTGATTTAGATAGACTTATCAGTTTCAAGTCTTGGGGGGCAAAGGCTGGGCGACTACCTGATATGTTGACAGTATGGTGACTCTACTTGTCACTTCGCTGGCTAGGCTACTCCACAAGTCAGGTCGCCTTACAGAAATGAGAATATATATAGTAATATGATGTGTGCTTTAGTATTCATTTGCTTACGTGTACTGGTACAAAAGAATTTTAAGTGTAAATGTCCACTTGACGAATTCGCTTGACTTACTCGAGGTGGTGTAGATGTAGGAGTGTAGAATATGTCTTAAAGTATTGACTTGGCTGTGTCTACCGCCCGCCTGCCACACGGGTTACCGTACTAATGAAATGTTGGAAGGCTTGCGATTTCTGCTCCAGCCCCAGCCGCTATGAAATTTAATTTCTGAGCGGAATTTTTTTTTTTTCCCCCGGATGTGACGTATGTCGAGATGAAAAGTTATTTTTTAGTGAAAGATGAAACTTGCCGGATTTATTTGTTGTAGAAATTACGGCCACACATGTCAACGATAGTGACATACGTACTAGACATGGTAACTCCGTATACACACACACACACACGCACATACTGGCCATGACACTACACGGGAGGGGTAGCGATGACGGCTTACTAAACTAGCACTACAGTGGTTGTCTGATTCTCCTCCGTGGCCCAGTTTTGTTGTCCCTTCTTTCTGCGTCACATGCAAATGGGTTGCTGGCATTCAGGCCATAAACACACACACACACACACACACACACACACACACACACACACCATCTTTACACATGACACTTAACAATAAGTTACTCACACGACTCTATATACTTAACCCTCTGCGGTGAGCGCTACGCGTTTTCCCTGCCCGGGGAAGGAAATCTCGTCATAGGTAAAGAAAGTTTGAGAGATTGAACCCCTCTCCCCATACGGTGGAAACAATTCAATAGAACAACGGCTTCACACTAACCCTGACATGTACGGCTACACACGCTGGCCATGACAAGTATGGACACATGCTGGCCATGAAGACCACGGCTACACACACTGGCCATAACGGCTAACGTGGTAGCTTTGACAGCTACGGCTACGAATTACCCGTGACACACTACCGTCACACATATTAACTATTAGAAATACGGATGCATGCGTTAACTATAGCATCTGTGGGTTTGATATGTATTATTATTTTCATTATTATTATTATTATTATTGTTATTTATATTATTATTATTATTATTATTATTATTATTATAATTATTATTATTATTATTATTATTATTGTTATATTGTTATTATTATTATCATTATTTATTATTATTATTGTTATTATTATTATTATTATTATTATTATTATTATTATTATTATTTTATAACAAAACAGAAAACGGGAATAATCTCAGCTGCAAGGTATTTGAAGCCTGCCATCATTTTAAGCGGTTCTCTGGGGTTTTGTCTCGGTGGAGGAGCCGGGGTGGGGAGGTGTGAGATTCCCTTGCTGTAGCTGCAATGTACTGTGGATTTGTGGCAGTTTTGGACTTGGAAGTGTTAAGCCGTCCACTGCTACTTGAGGAAAGACTGTTATGTCCTTCGGCTTATTGGGAGTTACCCTGGCTGGCTGACGTCACTCTGGTGTCATTGGTGGGCCTGCTGGCTGTGTGAGGGTCTGTGTGTTGTGGTTCTCGAGTCCTGGACACAGACAAGGAGGGTGGGTGAGGGTGGGGGAGGAGGTATCAGTGCCAATACTACGAGCATGGCGGTTACCAGCGATACTAGTACCAAGTGGGCAGTTACCGGTACCGAGGGTGTCCAATGCCAATGTTACCAGTGTCGGGGGTGACTGTGATACCAATATCAGGAGTGCCAGTGATGGTGTTACCAGTGCCAGGGACACCTGTGCCAGTCCTACCACTCTCAGGGCGACAGTGGTACAAGTACTAGGAGTACCGACCGGTGCCAGTGCTTCCACAGTTAGAAGTGCCAGGTACAGCGTTACTAGGGCCATTGGTACCATTACCCGGATGACACTGATATCAGAAACATATGTACCAGTGCCGGGTGTGCTGATGCCCAGGGTTTAAGTAAGCAGGTCCGCCAAATGTGTTTTAGAAACTGATTATGATGATAGAAAAATATGCGCAAGCGATGAACTCGTTTCACTAATTGTAAAGGCATTCGGAACAGAACGAAATCTACCTCTGAATTTTCATGGCTGTCCACATAATCAGTCCTCCCTGATAGCCCACTGACATGGGTCTCGGGTTGCCTGCTCGGCGGCACAAGGCCACAAGGCCATATTTTGGCTGCAGGAAATGCTGTTGTTCCCTCAGGGTATCCCTGACCCCTAGGACCTAGTGCCCTCCACCCCAACAGGATGGCCACTCCCTGGGGGACAGCAGTGGCAAAATTCACTGTCAGCTGTACCTGGTGCCCTGCGTCCAAAACCTCCGGTCACCGGTCCTGGGTTCGCTCCTCGAGAGGAATACGCAGAGCTGGCGTTTCCTTGTAATCCGTCCGTTGACTCAAAGATTCGCTGGCTAAGCACTGTCACCAAGGCACATCATGTCTACCCTGATCACGGGCAAGTCAAGGTGTTGTCCTCGTCCCCCAGGTTCCTCTACATCTTACGGATCCCTCAAGGTACCAGTATTAGTGTCACCAATGGAAGATTCCTTTCCTTGCCTTTGGAATACAATTGACACTGATCAGCGGACTAAGAAATTATCAACATAACTTATAACACGATACTCGGTGGAAAAATATCCTGAATGGGTCAAACAGCAGCTACCAGGAGTACGCTCCGTCAGGAGACTGAGACGTGATGGGGTTCCTTTCATCAGGTGGTGTGGGGCGTGCCAGACCCCTTCCCGAGAGGGTCTGGCGAATTCTCTCCACCCAGGAAATTTCGAAAGATGAAGGACCCTCCATCCCCCCTCGCTGCTATAAGTGAAGAGTGCCGGCCATGTTTTCAGATACTGCTCAGCCCTGGACAGGTGTGCGTGGCTCCCGCACCTGTCAACACAGACCTAAACTCATCCAAGTGCCGCCGGACGCAAACTGTGACCTTGTGTCGACTGATTCGTGGCAGTGCCCTTGGTTTCATGAGGGAGGCGTTTCCGTTTGGCATGGATGTGACGGAGAGACGCCGTCGTTCACCCAGTTTCCTATACCATCAGTTCAATCGTCTGACTCGTACGCTCAGCCTGACACAACACCTGCCACGGAAATTCAGGCTCTCAAAAAGAGAATTGATGTGTTGGAGGCCGGAATTCACAGGATTTTCATCTACCCTTAAATGATTCCATTCATGACACCCCCATCACCCATCTCTTCTACAATGCCCACACCGTCAGTAGCCTCTGCCTCAACTGATGCTCGAGTCGCGCGTAGTGGAGCCAATATTCAAGCTTTACCGCCCAGCAACGTCTCCCACGACAGCAATCCTGCCGCTCATTTCCAGAACGACTCTGCATATCAGCTCCAGACAAACCTTTGCACCTGATTCCTAATATAATCCTGCTTTTCGGCTCCAGAGCAAAAGCCCACATAGCGACAAAGTTCATAGGGGACACACAACAAGGGCTGCAAAGGTTACAGCAACAGATAGCACAGCAACAAGGACCAGAAGAACAAGGGCCACAGAAACAAGGGCCGCCCAGAAACAAGAGCTACACAACAGCAACGGCCACATAGGCCTAAGAGCCACAATTGTCACAAAGCAGTAAGGGCCACTCATGGACAAGTGCAACAAGGACTATAGAACAACAAGGGACATCCAGAAACAAGGGCCACACTGTAACAAGGGCCGCAGAGCAACAAGGGCCTTACAACAATAGGGGGTCATATATCAATAAGGGTCACACAATGACAAGGGAAGCTCAGCTTGTTAAGACTAGTTTACACAGGGTAAACATTGAACAGGGTGATAATCACACCTGATAAGGTGTTATCTAGGCTGAGGCGGAGGTGAGGGTGGCATGGGTGATCCACGCCAATGTTGGGCAGGATTATGTACGCTCACGGCACTACAGGAGCTGACCCCGACTCACGTGGCACTGACTTGCTCTACACGTGACAACCGCCACTGTTACAGCTACTGCAGTCGTTAACTCAACCATCTGTAGATAACTTTGACGACCTCAATTCCTGCCATAAGGCTGGGACAGCCGTAGGAGGTGTTAACGTACACCACAGGGAACGGTCGAGACCATCTCTCACAAATGAACGGGAAGAGGGTTCAAGTCCTCACGTTTGCCGTTCCTGATGATCTGTGACAAATTATCAAACACCCGACCAATATTTCAGACCATCATCACCACCTCTCCCTGGACTAGATTTTTTTTTATTATCATTATTTCCATTCGTTAACATGCTTCGTATAGCCACTCTATTTCGAACTCCAGTTGATTCACGTGACATCACTCTGTAAACTTCAAACCCCGCAGATTGGATTACCTTACGGTCTTCTCTTTTCATGGTCACTGCCTCTCCTCGGGTGGTGCTTCTGTCTCTGCTGAGTGTATGCTAGAGATTATTTTTGTGGCAATGGAGGCACATATCCCCTCATCCTCTAATACTATCTCTTCTTCCAGTCCATGATTTAACCATTCTTGTTCTAAGGCCACTCGGGACAAAGAACCCGGCATACTGGTCCTCGGAAAACTCTCCATCCTCCGACTCGCATCCATCTTCCATTTCGGCACTAAACCATTGGTTGGAGATATCTTATTCTTGAAGGGAAATGTTTATCTCTCCAAAGTAAGGGGGCCAAACACTCCTTTCTTTTTCCAGTGATGGATGTTATTGCTCTCTGACCGAAAATATTTCTGTCATATTACCTTTCCTTTGTTTCACCGTTCCGACGACGCTAGTTGTCTGTCCTAATGAGAAAACAGAACCACCGTTTTTTGTTCTGAATTCTCTTCTAGCTCCACCCTTGGATGACTAAGACTCCCTGACCCACTGTTATACCTCTTGCGTCTGTGTTCCTTCTTATAATCCCTGTTCGCACAGTCTAGAAAGCACTTCACTCTCGGGCCACAAGTAAAGCGAATGGACACAGAAAGCATTTCTTTTCGTATTTTGAAGAGCTGTGTTTCTGACCTCACACCCATGCTTGATAGTCTGCTTCCTCTTAGGAAGATGGATTAATCAAGTCTATTCCCAGAGAGGATGAGAGAGCGACCGTCCTAACCCTCCCAACACCGTCCTTTTTTCTTTGACATCTAATTATTCTCTCACTTTCTTTGGATCTCTCCTCAAACTGCCATTCCATAAGGAACATCAGCATGGCTTTAGGAGGGCGAGTTCCACCGATGACATCTTTGCCTCTGTTATTAATGTCTGGTCATCCTCTCTGAAAGACTGTGGGGTATCTTGTGTTATGGTCCCTATCATATTGACATCTTCTGATGGTAGGTGGCATTGTTGCCTGATCTGCAAGCCCTCCTCTTTTGGCTTCCCTCCCTCACGCTGTTCTCTCATACTTAGCTTACTGTCAGGCCGGCCTATAATAGTTACCGTTGATGAATCCTTCTCTGCCTTTTTTTTTTCCTTTAAACAGAGGCTTCATATCTCCTGCATTCATCCGTCTTCATTAATCAACGAAATCCTTTATTTAAGAAACTCTTACGCGAACTACTGAACGCTGCATTTTTACGTTTCTCTCAAATCCGCTTCATCTTTCATCGCGTCACAACTTCACCTTACAAACTCAGATTTGGACAGATTTTCCGTGTGGGTCAGACCCATCCTTGTTAAGTTTAATGCCCCTAAATACAAACAGCTTCTTCCCCCATTATCTCTTGAAAACCCCTTGCAAGTTTCCAACCACTTTTGACGGTTTTGTAGGTCTCCACCACTATAACCTGTTGGTATCACCGTAACATGTAATTCATCGTGGGACTCCACGTTATATGAATAGCTGAGGCTGTCTTTGAGGAACGAGAAATCCTGTTTAGTTACCAGAAACTTTTCTTCTGACCCTTGGAAAAAAAAAAAAAAAGGCTGTCCCCTTTCTCCTAAACGCCTATTTTTCTCTTTCTCTCTTTTCTCTCCTCACTCACTCCTGTGTCCCTTCAGCCCTTTTTCCTGTATCGTCTGCTCAGCGTGGCTGACACTCGATGATCGCTTTGTCCAAAGCGGGTTCCGGTCGTCGTCGGGAGTTACGTACATTTTAACCCGCAACTTGAACCTGTCCAAAAGACATGACGTCTGATTAGATTCTGCAGAAACTGGATGCAGTTGTTTCCCTACAACTGAAGAAGTGAATGGCACAAGACCCATAATTCTCGTCTGGATGTTGCCGGAGTTACGGCCTTAATAAGATATAAAGTTTAGCCCGGAACTTGACCAGGCTCACAGTTAGAAGATATTCCACTCTTGACCAGGAAACTTAATACCGATCTTTTTTTTTTATATATTTTCCAGACAATAATTCCAGCCAATCTTATTTTATCCCCAATAACTAAACCACACTACAGGCGACACACGTGTTCCATGGAACACTTTTCAAGTAAAGTGCGAGACATTCCCTTGGTGAACATTTTCCATGACGAGTACCTTCGACACTGAGGGTCACGTTGGCAGTGGTTAACACCCCTGTATGACCGATGCTTATGTTGTTGTCTTTACGGCGGCTGTAAAGCATCCGGGTAAAACAAATAGCTATACGGTAAATTTATTCTTTTTACTTACAATTTTATTATGTAGTGGTGTAGGGCTTGATCCTCCTTCCATACTGAATGTCCACGTCTGGTGAGGCTGGTGTTGTACCTTGCTGTCCTCCAAGCCCACCACCACCAGCCACAGGACTACCCTGGCCGCCACCCACCCACCCACCCCAAGCAGCCACAGAACCCGCCACTGGACACTCTCCCTCGTCCTACCCATCTGCTCCGACGGAGTATTGACTGCCCCCTCGTCCCTGCACGTCACCCCTTACACCACTCCTGACGTTTGTCACCCAGCTGGTGGCGTCATTTCCGTGTCTCTCTCTCTCGCACTCGTACTAAATCCATCCATCTACTTCCTTAACACATGGTCTCTGTTTCTACCGCTTCCTCCCCTGGCTGTAGCAAGTGTCTGCCACAACAAAAACAGCGGACCGCTATTGTACAGGTCCGTGATCCCAGTCAAATAGTGATGGTCGTGTTCCGAGCCATTTATAAATCTTAATTTTTCCATCTACCGCCATCAGCCTGCACCCTCTCCTTCACAGTCTCCTCCATCGCTCTGGTGAACCTTTGAACCTTCTTGTACCTTAAGTTGTAGTTTCTCTCGTATCATCTGATTTATTATTTTTTTTTTTTTCATATTCTTCCTGTTTTGCTTTTTAATATTACCTTTGATAATGTGTAATGAATTTCATGTTATGGATTTGTTTCCGGTTTGATGAATTTGATGAATTTTTCTCCATCTGTAGCTCGAATACCGATTTTATTCGTATTTTCATTAATATCCACACTGAAAGACATCTCGATGAATTTGGCTTATATCAGTTCTTTATATTAGTCACTCGTACGCCAAAGCAGTTCAGAGATTGGATTCGCTTTAAGAATAATTTATTCTCTTACAGTAGGAAGTTTGGGCCGTTGTTCAGGGTATTTTTATCTTGACAATTAATTCAGATCAACTTCGTAGTGTAGATGGAGATTACCGTGAGGGTCCAGTCAAGACTTAGGTGTTGCTGTCCAACCAAGGCTTGGTGTTGCTGTGGTCACTTTGTCTGCCACGACCAGGTGCACTGTACCAGTGTAAACAGTTCGCCACCACTAGATCAGTGTACTAACACTAGGTACACTTTCAGCCCCAGACGGTTCTTGTGACCACACGCTTGTCACACCTCCACTGTTCCAACCCTCTCGTCACTTCACCTCCTCCCTCGGTTGCCCCTTTGAAATGTCGATAATAACACTTGAATACAAGTGACAGGAGTAACATACGAAGATCTCTTTTTCAATTCTCTTTGGGAAGACTACTGCGTCTCCCAGGACAATACCCCTGTCCCTGCTAAGAGTACAGCATATACAGCATAGTATTTTTATGCAGGAATGGAGGCATATATCAGGTCTTCCTGTAAGACTTAACTCTTCTTGAATCCGCCGTTCAACCATTCTTGTTCTGAGGCCATTTGGACCAGTGACCTGGCGGGTCGCACCTGCAAAAACTCTCCTTCCTTCGCCTCGCAATCAGCTCTCATCTCTCTCCCTCCACGGGTGGGTTTCTGAGGTCTTTAGTCAAACGTATCTCTCACAGTCCCCGTCGCTCAAATTTCCTTGGTTTTCCCGTCCTAACGCAACTGCAACTGTCTCCCCTACTGACAGAACCACTCCCTTTGGTCCTCTTTACTCCTGTCAATCCAACTTGGACAACTCCGAAATCCCCCCACCCCACCCCCTTCCCCTACCCTCTTGCCGCGCCTCTTACTATTCCTGTGCCCTCCTCTAAGATCTCTTTTCGCGCAGTCGAAAAAAAACACTTTCCTTCGGCGATGGGCAGGTTGTGTGGAGCGGAGGGTTTAAAGGGGTGTACTACTTCTGAGCCTGCGTCCGCGTTTGCTAGTCTGCTTCGACTCATGCCCAGAAACCAAGAGTTTCCCTTCCTGGTATTTATGGTTCTCATTGTCGTCTCCCATTTCCTTAAATATCTTGAATTTTGGTCTTCCCTCTGATCATCAGCTTATGCATCGCTAGGTGACCTCCGCTGGTGATGTTCATTCATAACCTACTAATGTCTGGTTATCTCCTTGATATCCGAGGGTTTTGATAGGGTGTGGTGCCCAGACCTAATCCCAAGCTCCCCTCTCTCGGTTCTCCTGCTTCACTCTATTCTATCACATCTTCCTTGGTGGGTCTGTTGTCGTTGTTGTTGCTGATGGATCAACCTCACCTTCTCCCACCACCAGCAGCGGTGTCCCTCAGGGTTTGTGCATTCCTCTTACCGTCGTCTTCCTTGTGATCCACGATTTCCTCCTTACCCCATTCCTCCTTTTTTTCCATCTCCTCCCCATCTTCTCTTGCTCGACCTACGACTCGTCTTCTCCCAAGTTCTTATGTAAGATCGTGCTTATGTAGGATGTCTCAGTGAATAAACGTAACATTTACGTTTAATGACTCTAACCAAACTTCTTCCTATCTCTTTCTAAAAGTCTCATCAACTTTCCCAGCTCCTCTGATGACTCTATAATTCTAGCATTCAATATAATGAATATACTTCATATGGCCATAATACGTACTACATGTTGGAAACCCCACATTACACAAACAGCTGCCTCCCTCTGAGAACCTGATGCATATTTTGATACCGAAGATTCTTCTCATCTCACTGTAACAAAGGCTCTATTCGTCTTTGAATACAGTACAGGACGGTTCTAGCCTTACAGTCGAGTCAAGAGCAGTTCGCAATGCTAACACTCAGTCTGACATCAAAATCTGACCCTCTTTCCTCACGCCGCTGAAGACCACAGTCCGAGTATTTTCCAGGTGCAGTAACTCTGCAGTACCTTCTGCCAGACAATGTCCGGCAGAGGACACCATGGACAGCGACCGGACAGGCCATCATCAAGTGGGGGTCTTGGGAAGGGAGGGCTGTGCAGGAGCTTGGGATAGTGTTCTGCACTACGGTGGCTTGGGAGGTCTTCTGCCTCCACAGCTGATTCTCGGAGCAAATTGTCGTGTTGTTCCTCTGTTCGGTGAGACTACTGGCGGCCGCGGCCTGTAGGCCTACGTAACCACCCCATCCTGGTTGATCTCTCAAACTGTGTAGGAACTTGTGTAGTGCCTTTGATATTTGTCCACCGGACGATCCATCCTGTAGCCATTTCTCACGGCTTAGGGTAATGCGTGAAGCAGGTTTAGGGTAATGCGTGAAGCAGTTTTTGAAGCCGAATGTTTACGCTGGTGTATCTTACTGTACTCGCTGCATCTTTCGAATTCCATGAAAATGTTTCGAAAATCTTTCGTATTTTCATGATAGTAAGATAGTTTCGGAGCAGGTTGGGCACCACGCCTTCTATCTGTAACTTCTGATGCATCTCCCCCGTCGTCGCTCAAGCGAGCACAGTCTCAGAGCCTTCAGTTGTTACCATTATTTTAGAATTTTAACATTTCTGGTGCGGAGTATGTGTGAAAAATCTTTACAAAACTTTCTAACCCTGCTGTTTCGCTTGCAAAGTCTGTGTGTGTGTGTGTGTGTGTGTGTGTGTGTGTGTCACATCAGCACGCTGTTGGTTCTCCACCTACTCCGTGATTTTGCCTTATTGATTAAACAGCTGGAGGAGTCATGACCTCCCCGCCCAGAGACCATGTTGCCCCAGGTTGAGCAGATTGTCTGAGGGCATGGGGTCAGCCAACCAGCCCATGTAGATCGATGACTGGCTCACCAGATATCGACTTAGTCTCTCAGTCATCCTCGTATCACCCTTGTGTGTGTGTGTGTGTGTGTGTGTGTGTGTGTGTGTTTGTGTGTGTGTGTGTGTGTGTGTGCTTTCCTGGTTTCTCTAGGCCGTTGGAAGTATTGGTACTCGGTTTGAAATTTGCATATGAAGAGATGATTTGGTTTATCTGCATCTCTCAAGTATTTCTTCTTCCTGAACGGTCTGTGTCTCTGGAAGTCTTTTCTGAGGTTGGCTTCACAGCCTTGGCTGAGCTGTGACTTTCCCCAGAGGATCTGCAACTCCCTTTCCCTTGCTGTAAAGGGAGCGTCGTCCTTGTCCTCATCTGCATCCTGTGGTTACCTTTCTTGCTGGTGTTGTGGTGTACTCCAGTGTTGTGGTACATAGTGTGGCGTACTGCTATGTTGTGGTGCACGTTGTGGTGTACTGCTGTGTTGTGGTGCACGTTGTATGTACTGCTGTGTTGTGGTGCACGTTGTGGTGCATATTGTGCTGTACTGCTGTATTATGGTGCATGTTGTGGTGTATTGCTATGTTGTGGTGCACGATGTGGTGTACTGCTGTGTTTTGGTGTATAGTGTGCTGTACTTCTGTGTTGTGGTGAATAGTAGGGTGTTACTGCTTTTTTGTGCTGCGTGGTGTGGTGTACTGCTGTGTTGTGGTGCACGTTGTGGTGTACTGCTATGTTGCGGTGCACTGTGTGGTGTACTGCTGTGTTTTGGTGCATAGTTTGGTGTACTAATGTGTTGTAGTTCATATTGTGGCCTACTGCTGTATTGTGTTGCATGGTGTGGGGTACTGTGCTGTTTTGTGGAGCTTAGTGTGGTGTACTGCTCTGTTGTGGTGCATAGTGTAGTGTGCTGCTATGTTGTGGTGCATAGTGTGGTATACCGCTGTGCTGTGGTGCATATTGTAGTATGGTGCTGTGTTGTGGTGCAAAGAGTGGTGTAATGCTGTCTTGTGCTGCTGAACCTGCAGAACGTAGCATATTGTTGTGTTGTGGTATATTATGCGGCGTCTTGCTATGTGGTGGTACATAGTGTGGTGTACTGCTGTATTGTACATAACGTGTCGCACTGCTGTGTTGTGGTGCACAGTGT
This sequence comes from Panulirus argus, assembly GCA_038088735.1. Classification (NCBI taxonomy): domain Eukaryota; kingdom Metazoa; phylum Arthropoda; class Malacostraca; order Decapoda; family Palinuridae; genus Panulirus; species Panulirus argus. The sequence continues at coordinate 4,533 of JAYMFT010417963.1, read as the reverse complement.
GATGTGGTAATGTGCTGTGGTGCATAGTGTGGTGTACTGCTGTGTTGTGGTGCATAGTGTGGTGTACTGCTGTGTTGTGGTGCATAGTGTGGTACACTGCTCTGTTTTGTTGTTTCATGAGGTCAAGTGCTGTTTAACTCCTTCAGCTGCTGCGGCGTCTTCAACATTTCAGTAACTTAAACACTTTACTAAACCCTTAAAGAATGCAATAATCTAAGCCATAATCGTAAAACATACTGAAGTAATATATTATTCTAAACACTGAAACTGTTTCCAGGAAGAAGTTTCCTTTTAGTACTAATTTCAATATTACTTTTCAGATGTCTTGCGGTTGTCATATCGAGTCTGGATTTACATTTGCATGACAATATGGACATTGCAGATAAACTTTTCATATTATGATTGAAAGACTTTGATATGATTATTTTTACGTAATGTTTCGTAAATCTCTAATACTTGATTCCTGGATTTGTCAGTGAATCTATTTCTTTATTGTAGATAAAGATTGCGTTTCCTTTCTGCAATGATGATACTGAAATGGCTTTCTGGTTTATATAAGAAAACAATGTCGTTGTAGGTCTGGGTGCACCAGGTGTGTAGGGCTGGTTGGTATCAGGCGTGTAGGGCTGGTTTTACCAGGTGTGTAGTTCTGGTTGTATCAGGTTTGTAGGTCTAGGTGCACCAGGTGTGTAGGGCTGGTTGTATTAGGTGTGCAGGTCTGGGTGCACCAGGTGTGTAGGGCTGGTTGTATGAGGTGTGTAGGGCTGATTTTACAAGATGTGTAGGTCTGGATGTACTAGGGGTGTAGGGCTGCTTACACCAGGGGTTTAGGGCTCGTTGTAAAGGTGTGTAGGGCTAACTGTACATGTATGTAGGGCTGGGTGTACCAAAGGTGTAAGGTTGGGTGTAGTAGGGACGCCAACCTCCCCCTGGAGGTTGAGGGAACCGTCTTGCTGTCTGAGGGAAGGCGGACACAAGCGCCATGACATGACGGAGGGAGACTCCCTCCCCGGACCTGTGGAGAGAAGTGAGGATTTGTCACCCGTCATCCAGGAATACCAGAATTCCCTCGCTGTTGTGCCCGGACGTGCCAGACGTTCTTAGACGACGAGGTCTTGCAAAATGGCTGGTCGTGTTCCACGTGTCTTTAGGGAACTGTTGGACATCCTGAGAACCAGCCATCAGAGGTCTAGTCCCACGGACCTTAGTGGTCCAGCCAGTCCCCTGACCCTCCTGAGATGCAGCTGAGGTCCAACTCGCTCACCAGGTCCCGGCTCCAGTGACAAAGCATCTCGGGGAAGGAACGAAAGTAACGCGGGGCAGCAAAAAGAAGACGGATAGGCACCGGACGAACAAATGAGGGAAGAAGAGGGCTGAATCAGAGGACTGGTGGGAGGCCATATCTCAGGGGCAGGACCAGTGGCATCTCTCCTGGCACCCACCCAACGTCGGCACAGCAAAGTCTGACCAACTCACCACCGTCAGGATACCAAGATAACTTGAAAGAAGAATCAAAATCATCTCGTAAGGTAATGAATGCAAAGTGGCCAGTCGTTCGATCAGTTGGTCCGAAACGACCATCGAAGTCCTCCTCGAGCTGTGTGTCTTAGTCTTAACTCCCGTCCTCACCGCCAGGGCGACCCCGAAGGCCCTCTTGAGGGTCTCAACCTTGACCTTTATTCCTCATCACCAGCGCGGCCTTCAAGGTCGTTCTTGGGCCGTGTAAGTGGACCTGGAGCCTCGTTCTCACCATCAGCCTGGCAGCCCTGGAAGCACTGTATCTCCAGTGGGAGGTATCGGGCCCACAGACACCACTGATATCCCCACTGGTAGGTACCGTGTCCACAAACACCAGTGATGTGTCCCAATGGGAGGTGCTGTGTCTACAGACACTACTGGTGTTTTCAATGGGAAACACAGTATCCACAGATAGCCCTGATGTTCCCCAGTGGTAAGTACCGTATCCACAGACGCTACTGATATTCCCAGTGCGAAAGTACCGTGTCCACAGATACCCCTGATGTTCTTCAGTGGGAAGTACCGTGTCCACAGACACGACTGATAATCCCAGTGGGAAAGTACTGTTTCCACAGACACGCCTGGTGTTCCCATAGTGGGACAGACTTTGTCCACTTGTCCACAGAAACCCTTTGATGTTCCTCTGTGGGAAATAACGTACCACAGACACCTGTGATGTTCCCCTGCGGTACAGCCACTATTGTTTAGCTCCTGTAACAAACCCTTACCCCAGCCAACTCTTCCGTCTGTCCCAGTGTGATCACTATCAACGAGAATAAGTTTTATTCGTATTTGTTAAGCTTCCTCCAGGCCTCAGCCCAGGAGACCTGCAGCCTCACTTTTGGAGACTTGCAGCCTCACAACTGGAGACCTCCAGCCTCACACCTGGAGACTGCAGCCTCACGCCTGGAGACTGCAGCCTCACACCTGGAGACCTGCAGCCTCACACCTGAAGACCTGCCTTTGTCCCGAAATTTTGATGAATTGTATGAAACAATATCAAAGGGTAGTATCGCCGATAAGAGGGAGCGAGGCGGCCTAAGAGCCGTAGATCGTAAGATAAAGCATGAAAGTAAAGTCCTGGTTAACAGGAAGCGCTCCGCCCACGATACTGCCGTTGCCTGTTGCCACCTCCTCTCCCGTTGGGGATGCACCTTCGACGGGAGAAGAGGCTATAAAGACAAGGGAAGAAGGAGGAAGAAGAACACATTAATGTAATCAGAACATCTGATGATGTATCCGCTCTGTGCATTCTAGTGTGTGGCTGTGTTCTATGGAAGACTGTCTGCTTGCGTAATCGACCAACTTGAAACAATTTTTGTAACAATTATCTGACCGTTAGGGACTGATCGAGACGCGTTGTGACCTCTGTAAACCTCTCTCCTCTATCGCTCACTGGATGAGCATGGAGCGCTATGCAGTGCCAAACTACAACTCGAGAACGAGGGATCTCCGGTGGCGGGAGGTCAGGGTGGCGGGGATTGTGCACCAGCTTCCTTCAGAACTGTGGGATGAGGTCCAGGTGATGGTTGGAGAGACTCTGGTGTGTCGGTGTGATCAGCGGCTCCTGGTAAGTGGTGTGAGATGGAACGGGGAAGGTCTTACACGCCGTCCTCCGCACCTTGTTGTGAGTTGGAGAGCCCAAGTGTCTTGGGTCGACGAAGAACGGCTGAAGGATTGCGTGATGGTACTGACCTGTTCTTTCTAGTTTAGTTTATCATCTGAAGTGACAACGATAAGCTTGGTGGACTAAACAAGGCTGGGACCTTGTTAGGCAGTGGAGGGTGGGACAGGGGCGGTAGCGAACCTAATGTGCATAACTGTGGTCTTGGTTTGGTTTATGGTGAGGTGAGGTTGACGGTGGTCCAGTGTGTGTGTGTGTGTGTGTGTGTGTGTATCATACGCCAGACACCGATAAGATAAAGATAAGAGAATCAATGATTGGTGAGCGGACTGGATAAGAGGGCGAAAATGGGTGGGAAATAGAGAAATCAAAGATGATAAGAACACTAATAACGATAAGTAATGATAGTTAGAACAAGAAAGTGAACATGGAGTATAAAGGGAAAAGATAAAGAAAACATAAGAGATAAGGAAGGAGACAATTAATGATGGCTTTGGCCTAATTACCCTCAAAAGTTATCATCACCCCGCCAGGTCTTCAGCCAAGCTTACTAAAGACAAACTAGCTAAGCTCACCGTAAGCTAACGTAAATCTAGATAAAGGACACAGAGCAATAGGAGGTGTGTGGACCAGGCATGTCTCTCCTCAGACGTCGCGAGTCAGTCAGTACTTCTCCTGCAGGATGCTCAGGATCTGAATACATGACTTGGGTTCCACCTTTCGATTGTCTGTCATGTACCTGACCAGAAGGATCATCTGTGCCGTAGTCTACTTTGTACCTGACCAACAGTGTATCTTTTGCCAGATTAGGCACTTTGATGTCAACTGAGGAGCCTTTCGTAGCTAGGAAAGAAACTGGTCGTTGTTCTGGATACTTAAAAGATTTCGTGATAGCAGACGCTAATGGCAGCAGACACTGATGACAGCAGACGCTAATAGCAGCAGACGCATGCGGCAGCAGACGCATATCGCAACGGACGCTAATGGCAGCAGACGCTAATTACAGCAGACGCTGATGACCCCGGATTCTAATCGCAGCAGACTCTTATGACAGCTAACGCTAACTGAATTAAGATTTCGTATGATGATCATTTGATGAAGGTAGTGCCGGTGGTGTTCTCCAGCAGGAAGGTACAGAATATACTGCTTGTCTCCCTGTGCACATGGCAGTGGACCTCTCCTCCTGCCCTTCCTCCACCAGGGTTGTAGGTGTCTATTGTGAAGGCTCCTCCCATCCCATCCCTTCCTAGTGCCGTTATAGTTTTCACTGAAAAACGGCAAAGAAATTCTGGCTTAACGAAGTAGTATGTGTGTGTGTGTATGTGTGTGTGTGTGGCGTATTGTCGTTAGTTGTCGGTACAGTCTCGTCAAAGAACTTCTCACTTCAAAGG
>JAYMFT010417952.1:0-17822 GCA_038088735.1 Panulirus argus | reverse complement strand
ATTTTTATAGATATGTGAGAGTTGCCAACTGTCGCACTCAGGGAGAATGGAGCAGAGAGCGATAGATCAGGGATCACATTTAAGAGATTAATGGCATCCTTCGTCCATAACAAGATATCACTTCATTTCATAATCTTATGGGGTATCTAAGACCGCTATGTATATTTATGGATGTTATTATACACTAAAACTATTTTCGTTACCATATTAAATCAGGTCTTTAACATTATTGAAGCGAGAGATGGTTTATTTACTAAATTTATCATATAGGGAAACGAGTCAAAATAGTATAAGTAATAGTGTAATTCATATTTCTTTTCTTATATATGTAATCGCTTGTGATGATGATAAGAAGGAAGTACCCCAATTTTTTTCTTTTAATTCTTTTAGGGGAGGAAACAGCCAAAGAACAGAAAAGTTCAGGAATAGGGTTTGAATTGGGATTAGAAAGTATCCCATAGGATGGGCTCCCAGGAAGACTGTGAGCGCAGTTATATATCCACTGCGCAGCCTATTATCTGGGTCTGGTACATTTGTCCCTAGCTGTAATGGACCATATTCACTGTTATCAATTTTATGTCACTTCTCTATTCATCTTTCACTTTACAATTTCTAAATCACATAGTTTGGATCAGGTATTCATTGTCTTCTTCATACAGTATTGCTTTTAATGGCTGTTGTGTTTTAATGAATTCCTTTCTCAAGATTTTACTAAAAGCCCTCATTTTAAACTAGTCTTGTATTTGTTCAACTAAAGTATAAAAGGAAATAAAGATTGGAATCGTGTAAGCTTTCCCCACTACACTGTGTTCATAGAGGCATTTTTTTGTGTGTGCTGTCCCATCTGCACTGCATGATATAAAATATTATTTATGTATCTGACCAACTCTGGATCTTGTATAAGTCCCTTCGTACCCTGATACAATATTCATCAATCCTTACATTTCACATGACTTGAATCATCTGCAAACCTATTCAAGAATGAATCCAGTCCTTCTTATGAGACAATAATACTGATCTACAATAACATTCACTAAATTGTCTCGGTAGCATACCACTGGTTACCATAAACCATTTAGAAAAGGCTCCACTGACATATGTTCTCTGTTTCCTTCTAATTGCTTTTAGTCCCCCATAAAAGTCTTCCATTTATACTTACCAGAAAATCTATCTTCATCTGCATGTAAAACTGTATAATACCTTTTACTGCACCACACCACTTTAAAAAAAATCCATTAATCACCAACATTGCTGAATTCAAAGAGTGATGGCTGTCTGGTCTGTACTGTAATGTACTTGTAGCCTTGTTATTGTACCAACTTCTTGACTGATATCTGTCTATATCCATCCATTCACCTAATTTATCCAAAACAGAGCTCAATCTGCCATAGACATCTATAAGGTTTATGTTTTACCCATCTTCTCTGAATTCTTGTTGCCTCTCACTTGCATAGTTTTTCTTTGCAGGTAATTAACTATTGCCATCAGCATTTTGAAAACTATACTCATAATTTAAACTTGTCTCTAATCTGATTTCATGATCTTTCTTAAAAACAGGCTTGACATTGCTTTCTTGCATTTTCTTGGCACTGCCCTCTATTCTTCTGATTTCTTTCCTAAATACTTAAAGTAGTTTGCCAAGTATTTCTTCACATTTCTCGAATACATGTGGGGAAACTTCAGGTCCATGCATCTTATACGAATCAAAATCATCCAATAGCCAATTTCAGTATTTTCTAACTCTTCCAATGCTGTCCAAGTCCTCCTTCCTATCCATCTTATTAGTGTTAGGGTGGCATTTGTTAGGGTCCATCAACGAATATATTCTGATTTATTCAGTCCCTCACATAATTTCTCTGCTTCAGAGACCCTTCCCTTCCATGTACATCCTACCAAACTTCCATACATTTTATGGCTGTGACTCCTAATGTAACTTGTTCCTGAATGTTTGTTTTTTGTACCCTAACATACAGCAGTCATAATCTCTTCTCAAAATTTCCTTCAGAAAAGCAGAATTCAATGTTTAATTATAACACCGAGGGTTAATTAAATTTATTATATAGTTTAAACTTACACTAACTCAGTACACAAAATATAAAGTACTTTCCTCATATTCTGTCACTCATTTTGTGCTCACACAACACTTGCATGACTGTACAGAACCCTTTGCATGCCAAAATATAAACTACTGCAACTTTACAAAAATCAACTTTCATATATATGTCAATGCACATGCATTTGTATACACAATTTTCCTGTCTCAGTCAGGTTAAGCATTACTCTTTTTGGTATCTAGAGAATGTTAAATTCAGTTAAATCTTGTACCTATGACACAAAAGTCACTTCTACAAACTGATTCGACACTGAGAGCTTAATTTGCAAATAAATTCAGTTGTGAAAAGTCTCAGGATTGGTCATTTAACTCATTATAAGATAATGAGAGCAACTGTATGTAAGGACCAAGCATTAAATTTTTAAGTACATAAACACTGATCTCCATCTAGGTACACTTATGTTAAAAGTATGAATTAAGGCAGCCCATCATTGTATGGATTGATATAACATCTCTCATCCTGGAAAGATACACGAGTTTTCTGCTTGTTCATGGTAAGCTTGTGATGCACTGATGATCCAGCTAACATTGCTAGACTAAAGTAACAGAATTCCAACAGCAGAGTGGTAGACCCTAACTGGAAGACTGGCAGCAGCACACACTGCTCACTATTCACATTTCATGATCAGTCACATACAGCTGTCCTGCATTCCTTAGGAACATCTGTGGCAGCAGTGTCTTATCAGACACTATTAAATCTACAAAGAAAATAAATGGTGGATTTTTTTTCAGGCACTTTCACTCACATTTTGCCTATTTTCATTAAATCAGAACCATTCCCTTGGCTTAGCCAAGGTAAGCAATAAAGCACTAAAGTGTTGACAAACATGGGATAAAACTTGATTGTGTCTAAAACAAATTAAAGGTCATAAGCCACATATGTCATCAGTCACGGCATGATCAATTTCCAGATAAAAACACTTTAACTGAAGTTGTACAAATATCTGGCTCACAGCAGTGTATATCACTACCATATAACAAGATCAAATGAGAGATTCTCAGTCAAAATGAATATGAATCACTCTTGCTTTGCTACTATTAAATGTGTTGCTGAAGTAAGGTAATTAGTCAAGAGAAAATTTTCTTGTATGGTAAAAGACAGTGCAAAGACCCTGAAGACTTTTCCCATTTTTGAAAACGAATCATATAACAATATGATTAATTCTAAAATCATGTGTCCTGTTTGTAAAGGTATACTACTACAATAACTACAGTATCACCGCTACTTTCGATAAATGAAAAAAGCAGCATGATAGTTTCTTGGCTTTCGTTATTATACCAAACCTCTGACGAGTTTCTTAGGCATTATCATTATTTCTTCCAAATGACAGCTACAGAGCCATTATTTCATCAGCAGACCTTTTAAACACTGAAAACATCTGTATGACAGTTTAGTAAGTAAGCCATATTCTTTTACACACATGGAAAGAGCAGTACACATTTCTTTAACATGCACACCAATCAGTACTTTAGCGAGAGGAATAGTATATCACTCGACTCTGTGGGTCTGCATCAAGGATGTGCGAAGTCACTTTAATTGTTGAATCTGTTTATGTAAGGAATGGCGGAGGTGAATGTAATGATCTTAGAACAGGGAATTGGTATACAGTATATTGAAGGTGGGGGATAAGTGAGGTGATTCAGATGCTGTTTTCAGATGCCATGACTCTGGCAGCAGACTCAAAATGGAAACTCCAAAAAGCTAATGACAGAGTCTGGGAGTGCATGTAATAAGAGAGAGTCAAGGGTAAATGCAAACAAAAGTCAGGTGATGAGCTGCAGCAGAAGGATAGACCAGATGAATTAAGGTTACTTTTGAAATGAGTGGACCTGAAGGAAGTGGATTGCTTCATGTACCTGGGAAGGGACAAGCCAGCAGATAGAACCACTGGGGTGAAGTAAGCCATAAGCCATAAGGTAGAAGAGAAAGCTACAGAAGGGTCATAAAAGAGAGGTGAAAGAGAGATTATTATGTTATATCAAAGATGGATGTATGAAGGCATAGTGGTCCGGTCCCAGCAATGTTGAATGGATGAGAGTCTTGGGCCTTGAGCACAGAAGAAAGGTTAGCATACTGGAAATGAAATGCTTGAAGATGATACATGGCATGAGGCAGCTTGGTCACGTAAGGAATGATGGTGAACGAGAGGTGTGGTAGTACAAGCAGTCTGAATGAGAGGGCTAACAAGGGAATGCTAAAATGGTTGATACATTTGGTGAGGATAAGTGAAGACTGACTGACTAAAAGGACCTATATGTATCATATTATCTACTTATTTAACTACTTACATTACTGTCATGCTAGGACAGCTTCAGATCTTATATATGATGGCTAGGGTTGAGGTTGGAAAATCATAAGTAAAAGTATGCTGGTGATGAAAGCAGAAATTTCTAAACAGTCAATGTGTTACATTTTTTCACCTACACTGATGATCAGTAAGAAAAACTGAAATAAATCATCACTCATACTTCAGGAAATGACACTTAGGTCCTCCCTTCACTACTGCCACAATGATTCTGACTGTTATCAGTGTGATAAGTTGCAATGCAGTCATCAACTGTGTACCATTTGATTTTACCACGTAGGTTATTACAACAGTAGAAACCAAAGCATCAACTGCTGAATTATAAATATTTTAATAACCTATATATGCAGTCCACCTGGTAATGGTAATCTATTTCCTCTTCAGTTCAATTCTGTTTTTCACTTAGTGGCTTTAGTAGTTACAGTGCCTGGGACAAATATGGTCCTCCAGTGATCTTGAGACACAAGGATGAGTTTTAGTGACAAGTATTTTATTGCTGGCAAGCAGGTATAAAAAAAAAAAAATTATTGCTACACGCATTCAGTCAAACATATAAAAGCTTTAACTGCATTTTGAATATAATTTTCCCATTAGGATTAACCATATCTTTCTTGTATTTCTGGTGTTTGAAAATTATCTAGGAGGCAAAATTTTGGAAATGGCAACTCAGTAAAAGAACCATTTGGTTTTTATTAATAACTAATGCAGAGAACACCTCCAAGTGAACCAAAATATAGAGAAAAATTTTAAAACAAGTATAATACCAGTGACAAGTTAGTATAAGCTTTGGGAAAGTTTGCTACCTCACAATAATTGGGGTATTTCTAACTTGGCTCTTTATAACACATTTGTATTAATGCATACATCACAAATGATCATGCCAGTAAATAACGATCAGGTTCATAACAAAAGAATGTTGATCAAGGAAAGCAAAAATTGAGCATAGGTATGATAATTCATGTATAAAAATATTCTTTTTTTCTACATTAGGTATAACATCAAATGCCTGATGAGTGGGCAAAATAGGGCTGCAGTGAATTTTAGAAGATGGTGTGATATTTGTGTGGTTCAAAACATATCCTAAATCAAGCTCTGTATTTGGATATCACAGGATCTGTTGACCTCTGGGAAATATAAGGGTCAATATAAAGTGTTTGTTAAACAAATTATGGCCTAGTAATCATCTATTTGTATAGTAGGGGGGAGAGTTCTACACACATGGGTCTCCAGCTGTTGGTGGTGTTATATTCTGTGTTGAAAGACAGTCAGACAATACACTTTTAGGACTTATAAAACTGCAGTGAATTAGAGTGCAACAGCTGATGAACACTTTTTACTTCTTCATGATCAACGGCAACTGTATTTGACCACTGAGGGCTTTAACTCCTAGCATTTCTGAAATCAAGTGATAAAAGTTTGTCATACAATAAATGAGGAATACTAATGAACACAAGATTCAACTTATAAACAAAGAATCTGTACATTATAAAGAGTATCTACTAATGCTTTAATATACTTCAAACATCTCACATATTCTTTACATGTGATTCTAAATAAATATTTTTTTTCATTACCATAAAATTAAATGAAATCATAATATGAATGAAATGTCAAAACATTAAAGGAATGGTGAATGAAGAAATATACAATGAATAATGAAGAAAAAGTTCCTGCCATGACTGCATGAATAAATATTTTTACATGAAACTTTCAGAGGCATATTTATGCTAGTCTTCTCTCTTAAATTTTTGGGTGTATATGTATCACATGCTTGTTTTCTGCAGTCCTCATGGAGATAACCAAAATGCTGGTGAAGTTATTAATCCAAAAAAAATTACATGAACCTTAAAGGATAAAATGGTATTTGGAACTCTAATTTCAATCACTGTTAATACCTTACTTCACTCGCAAACAACCTTTCTTTAACGTAATTCAGCAAGTCAATGGGCTTTCAATTTTTCATATGTGATTTTGACGTTTTCAATGTGAAATGAAAATCTATCATTAGAAATGACAATGAATATTCATATTTTGACAATGAACCATCTTCCAACTCTATGCATCAAAGGCAGCAGTCTATTAGTAAAAGCAACAATTACCCGAATTGCCATTTCTGATGCTTAGAATTGACAGGCTGCTCATTAACGAAATAAAGTATATACTTCTTTTTGGGGCTACATTTTCATTTGACAAAGGAAATGTCTGAAATAAAAAAAAAAAAGTCAAAGTAGGTCATGAAAATTTTCATTTCCAACATAAAAGAGGTGCATCAAAAAAGACTGCAATTAAAATTTTTTCAAGTATTGTGCCAGTAAATTAAAAATTTGCATTATGCACACGCCTGAATTCAAGCAGTAAAGACAGCTTTACAATAAAGTAGATTTACTTTATACAAAAAAAAAATTAAAAAAACATAACCTCGTGCAATCAACATCAAATTTTCAAGGTTCACATGCAACAGAACAATAAGTGATGAAACTCGGATTTGGTTATAAGTTGGTGTCTCTTGTTATTGATACTTGATCAGATTAAGTTTAAAGGGTGTGCATGAGCTGCTGAGTATGACTTGACTGCATCTCATTTTTCAGTTCTAGATTTCTCTCATTCTTCAAAGGCCAGGTTATATCATATGTTATTGAGGTAAAGGTAAAGTGCTTGTGGTCTTCTCAACAAATTACTGTACATAACATAACATCATAAGTATACCTGTGAAAATCTCACTGACATATTCATGCATAAAGTCTCACCAGAAATTTAAACTTTACAAGCAATGAAAATATAAACTAGAACAGAAGGATATCATATCTTCTCCAGATATATCTCTAGGTAATCTATGTAAGCCACATTCCACTTTTGAAGCTAGACACTGTACCCAGGATCTTTGCCACAAACTTTGGTCAGTCAATACCTACTTAAGGATTATTACCAGAGACCTAAAGCACAGCTTAATATTTGTCAAAAATTGTTGAGGTGTCATATAGGTTAAGCAGCTCCTGCTCTTGCTGTATAGTAAGTGAATTATTGTTGAGGTGTCATATAGGTTAAGCAGCTCCTCCTGCTCTTGCTGTATAGTAAGTGAATTGTCCAAGTAAGAACAGTATAGAGTTAATTCTGTGATGAAAGTATGTCTTTCTCCCTCAGGGATGTAATTCTGTTTTATATGCGACATAAATAATCTCTTTTAAGAAACATATTTTTGTGTACAATTACGTTATTGTGCATTTCTTCTAACCAATTTTGTATGTAACCTAGTTAATTTTGTATCAAAAAATACAATTGCACATGAGATTGGGAGGAAAAGGAAGCACAGACAAACTCTGACCAATAGGAAACATGACCAAATGTAAACTAACCATAGCTTGCTAAAGTTAAACCTGAGTCGTTACATTAAGTCAAGTCAGGCTGGGCTATGTAAACAGGTTTCCTGATGGTCAGAACTTTTGAAGTCAGTAATATTGTAGGTACGGGTAACTTATTTAGTTTTCATACAAAATTAGTCATCTGCCTATAAAATTAATTAGTTGCTGTACAAAATTATTTATGTAACATACAGAATAATTTCTCGAAAAGATATTTATGTACAAAATTATGTGAAACAAATTTTTTACACATATACTTCATTTTCAAAATGGGAGTTATATTAAAAACATATGTTTTTGGAATAGATTTACACCACAAAGAAGAATGAAGGTTGTATATACGAGTTACAATACTGTATTTTGATCACACTTTATGTCACTCAGAAAATCATGAATGAAATATGTCCAACCATACTAATAAGAGTTCTGGTTTCATCATGATTACCATGTCATTCAAAAAATTCTGTTTATTATCTGAAAGTATCAGTCGTTACTATATTTTTTCTGGAACAAACCTGACTAGCAAGAAGTCTAGAAGCATTGCTTACACTGTAGGGCAGAAAATATAAATACTCTATGTAATCACAGCATAAAGCAAGGTCAAAATAATTGATATTATGTAAAATACATTTTTTCTTTGAATTTTCCAACATCAAAGAAAATAAGAAAAAGCAAGCAATTTGCTTTTGTGATATACCCTCAATATTCTGGTGCTTCAGACCTTTTCAGCAGTATTCGTTTACTGAATTCCAATTGGTAATTTCACTTAACAGATAATTACATAAGTTCCTCAAGACACCAATGCAATTCTTAACAAACTGCACTGAAGCAGTACACAAGTCCTAGAGTTCTACACAAAACCAAAGAATAAAGTGGACAAGATTTTTCGAATTTCTCATAAACTGATAAGTTTAGACACATTGTCTTTGGTAAAACATAAAAAAATTCTTTCTGGGGATCACTTTTGAGTAGGAAATATAACTAATGGTTTACAAAAATCCTTTTTCAAAATGGGTTTCTGTTCAGTTTGAAACCCTTAAATGTCTGTTTCTTAATTTAACAATAAACTATGAAAAAAAAAAATGTATATAATATGTCACCAGTCAAGAATCACCCTGTTCAAATTTTGAGATAAGAGACCCAATTCGAGAGCTTGACCTTGAGATTTTGATTCCACTGGTGTGGGCAATGATATCTGTAAAATCTGAGTTATCCTTCCCATCCCATGAATCACTCTGGTCTGCTGTCGCTCCTTCATTTCTGCTGGAGTCTCCTATGTCTGTTAAACTTTCCTTCTGAGTCCTTATACCTGACTGACTTTCTGTATTGCGAGTCACTCTATGACCATCCCCTGGTTCTTGGCATGAACCGTCTTTTACAGGACTGTGAGAGCTAAGCTGTTTTTCATCTTCCTTCATCTCAAGCTCCATCAATGTAACATTTTCCATTATTTCCGCAAGAAGATCATCAATAACAGGAAGTTTTCTAGGGGAGTCACTAGGTTCCTCTTCACTTTTCGTTGGAGCTGCAGTTGCGTGAACTTCCTGGGAATTACTGTTTATATCATTACTACTACTACCTTCATTCTGCCAAATTACAGCAGTACTCTGTGGGCTAGTATCTATTATAATATTAGGGGATTTATATTCAATAAATTTCTTCTCTGTTTCCTTTTTTCTTTTCCGCATAGGAAGGATCATGCAGTGACTGTAGAATTTTCTGTAAAAGGGATGAGAAACATTAGAATCCTGCTCTGATCCAGTGATCTCCGAGGTAGGTGACGCAGGTAAGGTTTTACTTGATCTAGAAATTATACTGCTGCTATCTACATCGTCTAAAGTGTTGGATCTCTTTGTAAGAATCTTGGCCATTCTCTGTGGTCTATCGAATGATCTTCGTCCTCCTATATTTCTTATCAAATTCCTATTCTTTTTCTCATTATCTAACTTGAGGTTTTTCTTCTTCTCATTTAAACTATCACATGTAATGAAGTCTAGAGAGTGATGGCCAGCTTCCTCTATATTACCATAACTGGAAGATGTCTTACCTCTCTCAGTTTCTAAATCTGAACTAGACTTAATTTCACTAAAATCATTATCTATGAGAGGTTCACTTTTTATGCTGTCTCTCTCAGTCCACTTAGAGCCACTGTCAACATCATTTTCATCCTCAGCATTTGGACTCTGAACCTGTAAACACATTCCCCACACTCTACTTGGGTGTCTTTTTATTGAGGATCTTTCCCTACACTCAGCAGTAGGTGTCTCTTTTCTGTTGAACATCCGCACAAACTTGGAAACTTTACTATCTTTCTTTTGTTTGACTAGAGTTTCAGAAGGTGCTTTGTTATCTTTGGCACTATCCTTTTTGTCATGGATTTCTAAACTTAGATTCTCTTCACATGAACTGGAGGTATCTAATTCTAATTTCATTCTAACCCCCACATTTTGTATGTTTTCTTTTTGTTCTACAGTGTAATCTTTGATATCTGGCCACCCATTCGTAATAACAGCACCATTAGGTACAGGTCCTTCAGAATTATTGACATCAACTTTAGGATCCTTGGGAATCCCTAAATTCTTTTTGTTAGTCAGTGTCTTTTCCTCTATGTTCTTTGACTGATTTGAATCAAAATACAGTGCTGATTCATCATAATTACCATTTTTTATTTCGAGGTCTTGACCATGGGTTGAAATAATTTCTTCATTGTTGCATTTATCTCGACTTAATTTTGTAGTACCTAGTGCATGGAGTGAAGGTCTAGCGGAAATATTAGAGCCCTTAGAATTATTTTCCAGTTCACACTTCAGACTTTCATTATCAAGGATTTTCACTGCGCCATTCATAAATGAACCCGTTTTTCCTGATGGAGATTTCAAGTTAATCCTAGAATTCAAGTTATTAGTTGCAGGCTCTGAGGAATTTTTGCTATTGATAATCTCATTATTTTGATCTTCAGATACACTTATATTTTCATTCTGTTCTGCTACATTAATTACATTAGAACAATCCCGTGAAGTCGCTGTTTTGATAGTTTCAGGTTCTTTTGATGATTTCTTGTCCATGAAAAACTTTTCTCTTTCTGTAGAAATCTTCATGCTGTTTGAGGTGACTGTACCAGAATCCTGATTCACATGTGTAGCAGCAAGCCACTCATTCCTTATCTTCATGTTTCTACAGGCTTCTTCACTAGCCCCTTGAATTACATGCTTAGGTGCTGGAACAGATATATGTGATACCTTTACAAGTTTTGATGGCTCTTGAGTGGTGGCATGAATATCTTTATCTACACCATCCGTCAAAGTTGCACTGGTGCCAAGAGAGCCAACAGTCTCACGTCCCCCACTGGGACCAATTGACGTGTCTCAGGATTGTGGTGTGGTGGCCTCACATACATCCATGTTGGATACTCGGAAGCACATGCGAGCTCCAAGAGCACAGGAGTTAGATGGCGAGGCAAGGTGCACCAGAGGTTCTGCTGGTCTGGGTGTTGATAATGACCTTATTTTCTCCTGTGAGGGAAAATGATACAATGTAAGTAGCTTATCATATAATACTTAGTATAAATATACATTCATGAAATAAGGACAAAGAAATTATATGAGATTCCAATACTCCGTGTTATAGGCTCAAGTTGATAATGATATAAATCTTATATGTCTTTCAATGGTGAAATCTTTCTTTCATTTCTTTGTCATGCATGTGAAAAAAAAAAAAAAAAAAATGTAAGGTAAATGATTTCTGATTTGCAACTTTGAGGAATTTGAGGTAAAAATGAAGTTAACGAAATGTTTTGTCATTAGTGGAAAACCTAACTTTTTGGCATTCCTGAGCGTTATATTAGATTCATGGCTATGAATTACCATTATTTCATAACCAAATCTTTTGTGTGCAAATGTTAGACCATAATGTCAGTTTAACAACAGAGTGGGAAAGGAAACTAAGGCCTTTCTCCAAATCCATAAATGTTCCTCCTCAAACTGATGCTCTGTGCATGCTGTCACCCCTGACAATTACCACTCTCCCATACAATTTACAAGGTACACTCATCAAAACTATCCCCTATACATGCATTCTTCCATCACTCAGGTATCTCACCATAATTCGTACACACAATGAAAATTGTAAATGACCAATCAAGAGCAAAATCAACCCCTTTGTTAAGAAGTTCAAATGGAATACCATCAACTTGCCACATTTCATCCTACAAACCTCTTTTCACCAAACCATTTGCCATGACTCTCATAATTCACATACCCTCCTGATCCATACACCCTCCATCTGCCATCCTATTGCCAAACTCAATCAACAGTCCTTCAAAGAACTTACTCCATCTCTTCATTTTATCTCTGCTTGTTACCCCCATCCATCTTCAATGGTGTTTTCATTTTTTCCTCTTGTTTTTCTTCACACAATTAACTTCCTTCCAAAGCAATGTCTTAATCTCCCTGAAGTCTTCTGTTACTTGCTCATCCCAACTCTCATTTGCCCTCTGTTTCAGTCCCTACACCTTCCTCTTGACCTCATGCCACTTTCTCTTGTACATCTCCCAATCACTCACAGTACCCTTCTGTCACATCAACTTTAAGCATTTTTGGACCTAATCATCTGTTCATACAAGAAAATACCCATCATCATCCCTTACATGTAGATTTCTTTGGTCTGACTAAAAAACCTCACTTCTGGTAACCATACGTATATTTTCCTAAAATGTTCTCGCTTTCAGTGTCCCTGTGTTTGTCAATGGTCACCACCCTCTGATGAAGCTTTTGTTACTCTTTAAATCTATTGGATATTTGTAGCTATAATGTTTTAAACCCTTTTAATGCTTCATTTAGATGCTAATTTTTTCTTGTTCCAAGGTTCTGATCTTTTACTACACTGATCTATCATCCTCAAATAAAAAATGCAATAAATTCTGTCATTCTATCTATTAACTTTGGTAGTTTCCAATTTACATACAGCATACCTAAGGTATACAAGCAACATATATGCGAATGATCTTCTAGAAGAGGGGTCCCTAGTCCCAACCCTGCAGAATGACAATAAGATACAGACATCGAAATCCCTAAGATAGTCTCTTTACCCAGCTAAGATAAAAATAAATTAAGAAAGAACAGATTAAATACAAACCTTTTGTTCTAAATTACGAACACAGGTGTCATCCACAGGTCCCTGAGCTTTGAAGGATAGTGATGAAGAATTAACACAAAAGCGCTTCCCTGTGGGTTTGGGTCCATCATCAAAAACATGACCAACATGGGCTCCACATGTTGCACAAGCAACTTCTGTCCTGGCCATAGATGGGTTGCACACCAGCAGCAAAAGGTTGGCACCAACTGAAAGAACAATGATTATTATTTCATACTGAACATTCCTTCAGTCTTGTTATTATAAAGTAATGAATGAAAATATCTGTTTGCATATATTTCGCAGAAACACGGCACATGAAGAACCTTCCTGAACCATTTGGTTGCTGTCTTTTCAAAGCCTAACAAAATATCCAAAACATTCATTAATGAACTTTGTCCATTGGTTTAACCTTCACATACATAAAATAGTCATGAACTAACTATACCATATAAAACCGAGACCACACTGTCAGTACAAACAGAAGCTCACAAGGTGAAATTCTTCCACCTAAGTTGTTGTGTCCATTCATATTAGCCATATATTGTAGGAGGTACAAGACAGGTTGAAAAGAGAAGGCAGTGATTTCAAGGTCACGGGGAATGGGGAAATAAATGGTGGAAGGCAGTGTAAAAGTATGGATGATTAATACACACACATACACACACACGCATGCATTCACAGGCTCCCCTGATCGATTCCACATAAGTTCGAATCCTAGTTGCAGCAGCCAGGCCACACTTAATCCAGTTGCTCATCCTTTCCTTGAGGCTGGTCATTTAAATGAGTACCTGGCTTAGGCTAATGTACATATACATATACACCTGCACCTGTGCTTGCTCATCTACTTCATATCTGATTAAAAACCAAAACTTTTCCTTCTCTTTAGAAACATGCTTTGATACATCCTACCCTAAGGGGGCTGACCATTCTGACCCCTCTAACTATCGTCCTATTGCTCTGACATCCACCATTTCCAAAGTCTTTGAATCCATCCTCAATTCCCATATCCTTGAACACCTTGCAAATCACAGTCTTCTCTCTAATCACCAGTATGGCTTCCATAAGGTGAAATCCACTGGTGATATTCTTTCCTATTTTACTAATGTCTGGTCATCATCCCTGAAAAATTTTGAGGAGTTGTATGTAGTTGCCCTTGACATATCTAAGGCTTTTGACAGGGTGTGGCAACGGGGTCTCATCTCTAAGCTCTCCTCTTTTGGCTTCCCTCCCTCACTTTGCTCCTTCATATCTAGTATTACACAGGACAACGAGAGAATAGATTTGAGTGGATGTGGCCTTTCTTCATCTGTTCCTTATGCTACCTCACTAATCCAAAAAAAGGTGATCAAATGTATATATGCATATAACCCAATAACTCGAACTTCCTCACCACAAGGTCAAAACTGTTCTCCAGCACCATGAGTACACTACACTACATCCTGTGAAACTCTACAGGTGCTACATGTTTCAAACCTCTTATAGGATTAAACTCTACCACTCTTGCACCACGAGGGTTATCCCTATATAACATACAACACAATGATTAAAGCCTGTTTTGACCTAGGTATTCAGACTAAGAAGAATTCTTTTACTAAGTTTGATGCCTCTTTCAGGATTTCTGTGTAACAAATGTGATGAGGATGACTCAAATATTTACTTATAATCAAACAGAGAAAAATACAATCACTCATAAACTGTACCACTATATCAATGAAGACCTACTTTTCACAGAATTATGATGGATGTTAATTTCTCAACAAGAAAATGACTTCAATTATATATGAAATACTTTGTTCTGCTGTACTGTACTTAGTAAAGAATTACTTACCATGAGAGAGGTCTTGCTTAAGGGAGACCTTGTCTTTTTCAATGATATCAAAAAAGGCTGGCCATCCTGACCCAGAGTCATATTTGGTGTGCGAGAGAAAGAGCTCCTCACCACAAACCACACAGCAGTACACACCACGTTCCCAGTGCTTGTAGTATTTGTTGGAGTATGGCCTGTTGGAACAGACACAGTAGTAATGATACTTGCCTATCACACAATCTAAGAATAATCTTTCCACTATGGTGTTGTTACAAGTGACACCCTTGAGGAAAACAAAGCTATTCCTATTGGAGAGTCTGGTGTTTATCGGAATGAAGGAAAATTCTTTTTCACTGCCCATGTCCTTGAGTACTGAACATGGAAAGGAGACATGCTAAAAAAAAAATCACAGTGGCATTAACTGATCCTACTACTAAGATTTGGAAAAAAATGCATTGCCTCTGCTATTACCATTATTACTATTCAAGAACAATGTATCTTGTGAGTTACACAATGTGGAAGGAAAAGTGTGGGTAAGGGGAATATATGTACGGTAATTATTAAACAGGAGGAAAAGCTCTGGTATTAAGTGAGAGGGAAAGAGGATCCATAATAACTAAGAAAAAGTGCTGCCTGTGCAAGGATATGACTGGGAGTGTTAGACTTCATCAGAGTTGTGATCCATGGAGAAAGGTACTAGTTCAGAAAGAAGCTTTCCATTGTTATTGTGGTGGGTGGGAAGTTACATATACAGGGGTTCACTTGGAGGAAGGGGGCAAGGCCACATGTATGGCCATGACAGTTAAAGTGAAGCCTTAGAATGTGCTACATTCAGCATCTTGTACTTATAACTCCCATCTGCCATAACGAGATCATAGGGAAGCCATTTACCAAGGTTTGAAGACCAAACATAGAAAAACAGGGTCTCCTTCCTAATAGGGAAGATACAGGTTTGTCTCCTTCCTCATAGGGATGATATAAGGTTGTCTCCTTCCTTATAGGGATGATATAAGTATTTATCATTCAAAAAGATTGTAATATAACACCGTTTTAATTAAAGAACTGCTTCGAACACCTACTTCAGTTCAACCTACATGTCATTTCATTTGAGGTTGTTACTGATGCATTACTTTGTCTGTCTGCTGGAAATCGAACTCCATTACAAAATAGCGCATATTTTCAGTGTGAAAGACGGCAACGGTTTGCCTGAAGTATTCTGGTTTTAATTAAGTGTGTATGAAACACAAATCCAAACTCTGTAAATCCCTCGCATTCCTTATTCTCAACACAGCAAGTATATAAAACTGTGAAACAAACTCCAACCCAACAGAGATAAGAATAACAAAAAACCACAACCCAACCTAGTCAAAAGTTAGGTATGACAGAGAAGCTCTCTAAAACTGTAATCTATATTCATGGCATGGCAGCTGCTAAAACCCAGCTGCATTTTATGTTAGGCAAGTGAGCAGGGTGGGGTAAGACATCTTGCAAGGTCAACCTCACTACACTGTCGTGTTGGTATAACTGCCTGTTGGGGGAAGCACATTCTTGAAAGCAAAAACGGTCAAATATTGACATAATACCCGTGAGTTACCTGAAGCAGCATATGCCCAGAGCTGTGTACGAATGCAAAACTTGGTCGATATTTCAGTGATTGTGTCCAGAGTTGGGAGCTGTCATTTACATCCGGCAAAACAACGCTCATGAAGGGAAATGTCATGAAATAATTCAGCCGTAAAGTAATTTGTGGGCAGATCTAAAGTTCATCATCGGTGATGAACAAAAATAAAAAGTTTATTGGGGTAATTTTTGAATCCTAGGAAATCAGTCATTCTCTCTCCTATTTATATATGTGTGTGTGTGTGTGTAGAAATGGCTTCCAGTTTATTGAATAAATCAAAATTGACTGAAGCCTTAATAACTTCAGGATTAGCTTGATATTCAGCGGTAATCGATTCAGCAGCCACGTGCCTTGCCGAAGCCATCCTGGCTGGACTGTTCTCGGAAACCATTTCGTTGCCTCGTCAGCACCACCTGGCGGCAGGAAGTGACATCACGACCAGTTCTTCGTCAGGGACGAGGCCATTGTCAAGCAGACGGGGGGGGGGGGGTTTAGGGGAGGTAGGAGGGGGGATTGTTATATCATCCCATTATATACTTTGAGAGGGATACCGATGAATAGGCGAGGTGCGAGGCTAAATAGAGGTAAAATAGCGTATTATGACGCGGGTCGCCATTGTCAGGGGCAAATATCTGATGACTGGCTGTTTTGACAAACCAATTTTTGACGGCTGTTACAAGCGCTGCAGGGGAGGTGTGGGGGGGGAGGAGGGGGCAGTTGGCTGCAGGGTGAAATGAGGATGTTATCTTACTCTCCTGTTATCTTGCCTCCCTCTTATCTTGCCCCTCTGTTATCTTACTTCCCTGTCATCTTACCCCCTCTGTTATCTTACCTATCTCTTATCTTACCCCCTTTGTCATCTCACCTATCTCTGATCTTACCCTCTCTGTTATCTTACCTATCTCTTATCTTACCCCCTCTGTTATCTTACCTCCCTGTTATCTTACCTATCTCTTAATTTACCCCCTCTGTTATCTTACCTCCCTGTTATCTTACCCCTCCTGTTATCTCACCTCTCCGTTATCTTCTCCTGGGTGACCCTATACTGTATGGGGGTCAGACGCTTCAGCATCTGCTCTTTCTCTTCCCTCCTGAGGATCCTGCTGGGCTTCCCTGGGCTCTCCTGGGGGCCCCTGGGCCTCCACACCCTCGGGGTCCGGGGTGTGTTCCCGGGCCCGTTGGCAGAGGGGGGCCCGCCTCCGCCCCTGCCCCCGCCGCCCCGCTGGGCCAAGCTGCTACGGGGCGTCACGGGGCGCAGGCCGAACCTGGACTCCATCCCGGCTTCCTGTGGGAGACGGATAAATGATAAATGAATTATTCGTACGAGTAAATAACAATAAATATACGTAGTTACTTATATATATTTATATATGAATACACACACACATATGTACGTACGTACGTACGAGAGAGAGAGAGAGAGAGAGAGAGAGAGAGAGAGAGAGAGAGAGAGAGAGAGAGAGAGAGAGAGACACACCCCCCC
>JAYMFT010417941.1:0-17823 GCA_038088735.1 Panulirus argus | reverse complement strand
CTCTCTCCCTCTCTCTCTCTCTCTCTCTCTCTCTCTCTCTCTCTCTCTCTCTCTCTCTCTCTCTCTCTCTCTCTCTCAGCTAGTTGAGGGCAGCTGGGGTATGACAGCAACACAGAGCTACGCCGTCAGCCATCTGGTGTCTTTGTCTTGAACTGTACAGAGAGAGAGAGAGAGAGAGAGAGACTGCAGGAGGCTGAGATGGAGACACTGCAGCGTGGAGAGATAGTTAGAGGAAGTGAGGCAGTGAAGAGTGTGGGAGAAGTGGCACCCTGCAGGCTGGGCTCGTGGTGCCTGCCTCAGGAGTACACCTTGACAGTTCTCCTCCACAATTGTATGCAAATTAGTATGCATGAATCTCATGGTTGGAATTGTTGGTGTCGTGAGAGGCTGTGCTGAGGATCCCGCCTCACCGCCTCCTGCCGGGCATGGTGCAGCAGAGGGAGAGAGTATGGCCTGTGGGAGCGGAACGTGTTGGGAATAATTGAGGAGAGGAAGATGGCAGGGGAGATGATATTTACTGTTGCTGAGGACGTGGGCGGGGCTGGGTAAGGTGAGGCGAGGCAAAGGGGGAGCAGGACGGGGCAGGGCGGCGTTGGCATCGGCCTGGATAGTGTGAAGGAAGGTAAGAAAAATGAGAAAGATTGCGATGATGTTAAAGAGAGAAGAAAAACCCGAAGATAATCCGACAGAATGTTGAAAAACAGCCCCCCTCCACCTTCTCTCTCTCTCTCTCTCTCTCTCTCTCTCTCTCTCTCTCTCTCTCTCTCTCTCTCTCTTCTAATGCCGGCCTTCGGCTCAGAGTTTCCTGACCAGTGTTCAGGGTACGAGGGAACGGTTCGGTATGATAGCAATGTTTCGAGATTCCTCAAGAAGGAGAATTTTGTGAGCACAAAGTTTTCTGCTCTTTAGTTGCTTCTTTTGGGGATGTCGGGCGGCTGGCTGGCCGAGTGGTCGGTTTTATCGGGTTTATGAAGCCAGGAAAACTCCGATCCGGTCCTTGTTTACTTGTTTACGTCAGAGACGCTGGTCGTGTAAACTCTAGTCCAGTGTTTGTTTATCATGACAGACTCCATGCAGATAGTGATAAGCCAGGGATCACGTGTCCAGACGCAGACGGGAGGCGGTGTCCAAAGCCACTGGGTTGACTGCTTGACTGACTGCCTTCCGTGATGACCGTGTGTGTATATGAAACATCACGCTTCGGCCACGCCGACAGCGTTAATTGTGTGGGTGTGGCTGCAAAGTTCGTTACGATGTTCCCTTGGAGAATTATAGAGGATCGTTGATTGGTGGAAAACAGACGTGAATAGAAATCCCGTTGTGAGGGTCTGTGTCGTCTACCTTCTTGGGTCCGTTACCTATGATCTGTCTTGCTCATATGAGGTCATACAAGGTGTGTGTGTGTAGAGAACATGGTCACATCAAGACAACGTAAGGAAAGACATTTCGTAATCCAACACTCCGAGATGACATTTGCCGCGCCTCTGAGAAGAGACTCCTGACGCTACCTAAGTTTACATTAGTGTTGGGGAGGGAGAAAGGGATAGTGTTGGAGAGGCAGTGGTGTTGTTGTGTTGGGGGGGAGAGTGGTGGTAATAATGATGGGAAGAGAGTGGAGGTGAGAGTTTTGGGGAGAGAGTTTTGATAAAGCCTAACTCCCCTGTCACGGGGTAACTCTTCGTGTCAGGATGTTCTCCGCCTGCCTCACGCTGGAGAGTTGTGTATCGCTTGTCACAACTCTTGCTTTCTTGTGTGTGTATTTCACTATAGTACTTTCCAGCGTGCGGAAGGTCATCTATGTTGGTTGGCAGGAGTAAGCCAAGCGTGTTAGGTGAGGGGCAGCTCTTTATTCACGTTAACAACGGCTCGAGTTCAGAGGGGGCACTGGGCCGCTGAATTACGACTCGGAGTGGAAACTCTCGTCATCTCCGCCTAACAGTACTTTCCCTCACAGCTGCCTAAAGTCGCAATATTCGTTAGAGATAACTTTTTTCTTTTATATATTTGTACTGATGTCTTTATCTCCTCTGCCATGGTAAGTAGGTGAGAAAACTTCACGAAAAATTAAGCAGGTCATTTAGGTTAACGTATCGTCTTGCCAGAGCGCTTTCTCCTGCTGCAGGCGAAGCGAGGCGCCGAGCCAATATATAAACAGAGGGAATGTTGTTAATATTATCGCTAACAACCTGATCAGTGTTGTTTGTACGTGCGTATGTCTGCCTTCGTCCAGGACGGGGAACTTCCATTATACATGAGTCTAACCTGTACTGCAGCAACGACTCCACGAGTCCAGGCCCGGGTCACAGCTGCTGATGGCGAGAATTTTTAATTCCAGCGCCGAGAATGGCTCAGCCAGCTGCTGGATGGGATCTCTAATTGCCATGGGAAGGGAGGGTGAAGGATGGAAGGGGGAGAAGGGGGGGTGAAAGAGCCTTGTTACACAGAGCGACCTGAAGGCTCGTAAATGTGCGATTGGATATATCTCGCATGTATACACACACACACACACCAGCCTAAGCCAGGTACCCTTTTACCGACCAGCACCGATGGGAGGATGAACACCTGGGTTGGGTGTGGTCCTATTGCCACGCCGAGATTTCGAACCCATACGGATCTGACCTCGGGCTCTCCCGTGCTGAATCATTGTCAGTAATGCTAACCACTACACCACGGAGGCCTTGTGAGATTCTCGACCCCGGTCCGGCGATGGCCCGGTGAGCAGAGACGGTGTCGGGGAGTGTGGCGCACTGGGTGCTCTTTCGTCTCAAAAATCACAGGACCGCAGTTCGCGGACCCCATAGGGTAAGTTACCCTATAGAAATCTATTGGTCCCATACAAATACTTTAATGCAGTATACAGCATACACTATACAGGTGTGTGACGAAAATTACACCTGTTTGTACGTTTAGTTCATGCAAGTTCTGGTGGTGTTGTATCACAGTTACCTGTTTACCCCTTGAGAGAGATGACACATGCCTGGCCAGCCCGGCGTCCAGCCACTGAGAATGAAGGACGTCCAGCCTAGAACTGCGCTGGGCTGGACGTGCGGCCATAAAACAGGTTTAGCGAATCCCAGTGTGGACACGGCCCTATATTTCCTGCTCTGCGGTGGAGGGAAAACTGGCCTCGTATTTTCTCCCCTAGTAGTAGGGAAACAGTCTTCCCTACTGGGGCTGAGACATGTGGCCACGTATTTCCTTCCCAGTGGTAGGAAACCTCCTCCCCTACTGGTGGGTCAACGCATTTTCTCCCCTAGTTTAAGGGAAACAGTCGTCCCTCCTCCCCTGCGCTAGTCGACAGTCCACCCGCAGGAGCCTCCTCGTCCTGTCCCTTCTTGCTCAAGCGTTGTCTTCCTCAACCACCGGATTTTATCGTCCAGGTCGAGGGTTGACGCATGTTTTATGGTTTTCCTTTGTAATTCTCATCATATTTTTATGTGTTCTCTTGATTACTTCACGAGTTATGAACGGAAACTTAGAAGAATTTTAGTTCATGGAGACGGTGGAACTGATCTTATGATAACTAAGGAATGATTGTGTTGAGATTGAGACTTAGGTGAAGTGACTGTGACACGGTGTTAAGTGTAGTGGCGTTAACTGTAGCAGTAACGGTAGACTGTCTGGTGTTGACTGTAGTGGTGATGGTAGAGAGATCCTGGGGTTGTACCGTAGTGGGCTTAACAAAATGTTTCTGTCATCAGCCAATCCTGGACTGAGATATGTTAATCCCTATACAGTAAACAGCAGGGGAGGTGTGATAGAATAACTACTGTATTAGTCTACACTGAAAATACAATATATTTCTAAAATACAGCATGTTAATACGGATGTAAATATTATCAATAGCGTCGATTTTTTTGATCTCGTTTAGTTTCAGCGAACTGTGAATTGTCTGATGCAGTTCTATATAACATTTTCATAGTTCACTGGCGATGTTGTGTGTTCTGTACGGATGCTGATCTCTCTCTCTCTCTCTCTCTCTCTCTCTCTCTCTCTCTCTCTCTCTCTCTCTCTCTCTCCAGCATATTATCCAGATCACAACATACCAGAGCGAGGTGCCAATTCTTGGAAATTTTAATTTTCATTCCATTTAGGACGACTAATTGTATTTGAAGCCTGGAAACGTTTGCTGTCAAAATTTTTTAAAAGACTTTGACAAATTGCATTAGAGTTCGTTCCTCAGTTGGTGTCAAAAATGTTTTAGTGGAAATCTCTGGTACAGACCGCTTGTCTCCTCTGTCCAGCTCTGGCCCAGACTGTATCACAAACGTATTTGTAGTAACAAGATTTTTCACCTTTCAGTGTTTCCATGAGTTTGTGTTGATAGTGACATGTTACTATATATGATTTTCACCTTTTAACTTTTGTTTACATAAAGCTTGGCACTGTCAGGTACTGCTAGCATTCACTGGTAACACTGCTCTCACTTACTGTTGCAGATCACGTGAGCTGCTAGAGACAATGAGACCCGCCACGTTGGTTACACTGCTCGTCCTCTTCCTGGGCTCCGGTAAGGTCGAAAATCTTGTGGATCTATAAGCAAAATTCGTTTTTATGAACCCCTTATAATGTTAATGAAGTCAATATTCTTTGATCCGAGGATAAAGTGTTCTTCATATTGACATATATTTCTATAATCATTCTTATGTGTCTTGGTAAACATAGGTATTTACATATACATAACTATAGCGTTATAACCCTTATGTGTATTAAATATAGCCTGGTTCATTACTCGTCCGGTTAATTATGATGAATAACCTGGTTCATTACTGGACCTGTTAATTAGCTAGCCTTCTTCCTTCTTGTAATATTTGATAAAAACGTTATTACTGAAGTAAGTTGTCTGATTTGGTTTACTTACGGTAGGTTGGTCGTGTTAACCAAGCAATCAAGCTTTAGCTGTCCTTGGCCACGGCTGATGAAGCCCCTAGAATCAAATGGGTCTCTCTCTCTCTCTCTCTCTCTCTCTCTCTCGTCATAGACACAAACAACCATATAACAGCGGCAGTCTACCTGGGGTCTACAGGTAGAGAGAGAGAGAGAGAGAGAGAGAGAGAGAGAGGTTGAGAGTCTAGCAAGTGTCGAGGACGAGCGAAACGAACACGTGGGATGAAAAGTTTTCTTGGCAGAAATAGAAAAGCCCGCTGTTGGGTCGGGTAATGAGCGGAGGGATAATGAGAACTTTTAAAATGAGACAGAGAAAAATGATGGTGGAATTGTTCATTGTAGACATGAGCTGTGATAGTGGATAGAGCTGTTCTGCTGCTTTATCAAACACATAAGACAGAATTAATGAGGTGGAGGAAATTGAGAAATACTGTGCAATTAAGACTGATGGAATGGGACACATGAACTGTCGTGAAAGAATAAAAAAAAAATGAAATATACAGTCTAGAAAGAAGAAGAGAAGCGTATATGATAATCCAACCATGACAACAAACAAGAGGGAATTAAAGGAAAAAATATCACGGGACGAAAAGCTTCTTGCTATTCAAGAAACTGTGTCATTAAGTGTAGCGTTACTAAGGCCTTGGTGTGTCTGAACCATACAACCAATGATTCGGGAAACTCAGCTGGAAAACAGAAAGACTAATGTTGTTCTGAGGGATATATATATATATATATATATATATATATATATATATACTTATATATATGTATGTATGTATATCTATACGTAATCTGTCAGGAGTGAGTAAAGACAGGCGCATGTAAAATAAAGTTAGAAAGATAGATTAAAACGACCAATGAATCCAACACTGACTCTTACCCAATGGGCTTGGTTCCGGAGAACAACAGTATTATACAGGAAGCTGAAAGCACGTTTATCCTGCCTCGTGGCCAACTCTGGTCGTAGTTATATTCTCTCTCTCTCTCTCTCTCTCTCTCTCTCTCTCTCTCTCTCTCACCAAAATCGGACGGGCTGGTCTCATGGTCTGCGGAACAAGGCCCTGCATTGATCCCGTGTCCTTGCTCGAAGAGTGAGAACTAGGGAGAGTAAGAGAGAGAGAGAGAGAGAGAGAGAGAGAAATGGGTCAGAGCTGGCTCTTAGAGAGAGGGCTGGGTCAGGTCTGACTCTCCCAGGGAGGACTCATTAGGGCTGGTCCTCAGAGTGCTGAGTCAGGGTTAGCCCCTAGGGAGAGGTGGAGCAGGGCTGGCCCTCCCCCTCACTCACCACACGTCACACGTCAGACAGTAAAGTTGTGGTCAGAAAGTTGTAATGTTATAGACGCTGATGCGAGGCTGTCAGCCCGCCAGGGGAAGGCGTCAGCCCGCTAGGGTAGGGCGTCAGCCTGCCAGGGGAGGGCGTCAGCCTGCCAGGGAAGAGTGTCAGCTTCACAGGGAAGAATTGTCAGCTTACCAAGGCATTAGTAGGTCACCTATATAGTATCTTTATGTCTGGATAAAGAGTCTCTTTTCCTGTAATGTTGAATGTAATGTAACCAAATAATCTTCCTCAGAAGGACGTTTGAAATAACACATAGGAGTTTTCCCTTCTGTTACTACCCGAAAAACGCTGCTTTTTATTTATGTCTGTTTATTTACTATCATATTTTGTTGGAAGATTCTTCGTTTTTCATTAACGCCGACTGTATTCTTTATTCACGGTCATAATGATACCAGGGTAGAGATAGGAAAGTTATGATTATATATATATATATATATATATATATATATATATATATATATATATATATATATATATATATAATAAAATCTATCGTTACAGTTTCTCTAATGTTGAAATTGTCCAGAAATAGAGTTTTCGTGGTTCGAAACACCAGTATAGTTTAGGTTCTCGCAAACTATTGATACGGCCGCCTGTGTAAGCTTCCCTGAGCCAGCTTAAGCTTTGGTATTAGAATTACATTAATATTCATAGTTTAAAGCTTAATATTGTACAAAGGTAACATTAATTTTCTTGATTTATTGAAAGTTGAGAAATTTCTTAGTATTTCTTTTACTACAACCACAAAAATAACCTCAGCTCTCTAACTACAACAATAGCTGGAGATATGGTAACAACCAAATCATTAAGACGGATTTATCCTTATGTAAATCAGTTCTTGATATATTTACCGATGATGTAATAATGACGCTCTCTCCCCCAGACCAACTCCTGATGCTTGCTCTCTCTCTCCCTCTCCCCAGAGTTGGTGTCGTCTGGCGATTCAGGGCTGGAGGATCTAGGGCTTGGGGCGGCCCTGGGAGACGAGGAGGACGACGAGGAGCCCTCAGCCCTTGGCCAGGTGGGCGGCCAAGCCAACCCCCCTGACCTTCAGACGGCCAGCCAAGCTGACCCCACCGACCAGCCCTACTTCGACTTGGCCGAGTCGGCCAACGTCACGGCTCTCCTGGGCAAGACGGCCGTCCTGAACTGTCGAGTGAAGAACATTGGCAACCGCACGGTAGGTCGAGGTTGAACCCTGGCCCTCATGGGTCACACTCCGGACGGTAGGTTGAGGTCGACCCTGGCCGTCCTGCAGGAATATGGTACACACACACACACACACACACGCCCATGGGTATCTAGGGCATGACAGTGGTCTGAGCAAGATAGTATTGGGTCCGCAGCCACTTCAGCGAAATCATTTTCCAGTTTGATTACAGGGGATGAGACCTTGATTCGCCATTGGCACCCAAGTCTGTGATAAAATCCATGCAGTGGAAACACGGGATTCCTCCAACTCACTAGATGTTCCGAACGCAACCTTCGCTCGGCGAGATCATGGGCTCGTTTTTTTCTGAGATGTCAGTAGAATTCTGTTAACCGACAGTTGGCCGTCTGAAATACCGATTACAGGTTACAGCTGTACAACGGGCTTGAATCTAAAACGGGAGCGTCATTGAGGAGAAACGTCGAGGAATGTTGACCAGAGATGTGTTCTCGCCCTTGGCAATGGACCGACCTGGGTTTCGAGCAGCTGACTCACCTCACCTGAGCTGAAAGATTATATTGGAAAGTGAGATTTGTTTGTCAGATTTTGTTTTTACTTCATACCTTCATTGCAAAACTCTTTTTTTCTCTCTCTCTCTCTGAGAGTTCCCAACGGTTAAACACTGGAGCAACAACTGACTATTGATTCCATATCGGTGACGTCGATTACTCAACCTCCAAACACACACACACACACACTCTCTCTCTCTCTCTCTTTTCTCTCTCTCTAATTGAGTTCCTGAGTGAAAGCCGACCGGATCACTGGGTTACTGGATCACCTGATTTGTGTGTTCGCTCCTCCATTTTCTTCATTGGAATCAAATCAGAAATCGGAGATCACGACTTATTCCAGTGTAATGGAATCTGGAAATTGTCCCTAGACTTTGACGTCAAGCAGATTTCCTCTCGTGTGTGTTTAAATCATCTGTTATTATTGCCTGTTAACAGAAGTTCCACCTGTTTGTATTTTGTTGATGGTCAGTGAAGGAATTAAGTTGCGTATACAAATCGAGAATATGGAAGCATGTGGGTCACAGAGGAAGAGTTCCATGAACTGTCGGTGCACAAGTTCTCTGGGGAAGGACTTCGGCAGGAGGACCGCCTAGGTTGTTAGCGGGGACACTGGATGTTGTGGACTGAGAACCATGAGTGTCGGGCAGATCGAGATGTGGGGCGCTAACCCCCCCCCCCCCCATCTCCCTTCTCCCCCAGGTGACTGACGATTTGAGGGTTGTGACGGCAGACGAGAACAGGGCGAGTGTTTGAACCGTCTCGAGTGAGTGGCCTCCCGTCCCGGAGTGTCAGTTTGTTGCTGGGGAGGAGACTGTGTTTACACAGCCATTGCCTCCGCCGGGTCAGGTTTACACTCAGAAGCCGTCTTCCCCCGCCGGGTCAGGTTTACATCAGGAGGAGGGAAGGGGGAAGGGGCGGGGCCTTCCTCCCCCGCCGGGTCAGGTTTACACCTGGAGTGGGCGTCTCTCCTGGCTGGCGGTACCACCTTAAGAGCTGCGTCAACTAATCTTGCTCGTGGCTCAGAGGCTCTGGGGAAAATAATGGAGTTTGTGTTGGACTGGCGTTGTGTTGACCGAGAAAATATAATATTTTACTTTTTCTGGATTCCATATCATTCCCGTCGTGGCGGGAAAGGATATGGTATTATGTACTTTACTGATTATTGACATTTCTTATTTAAGATGGTGACTGAGAATACAAGGATGGTTTAATGTTTTATATGAGATGGCGCCCTTTGCTGTATTTTGTTATATACACAGTGCGAGGACAGGAGGGGATGATGTTCCCTGGCTACTGTAATCACACTAATGCCTTAGTGAAAGATAAGAATAATGTTATCTAAAGGAACTGTTTTTTTCTAATTACAGTTTATAAAAGTTGTTGATAATGGTGAGATTCTTGTCGGGGTCAGGTGGACCACTTAGCTGGTCGCTATGCACCAGCTGGCATCGCCTGGATGGTTCCCATACGTCATCTGGCACCGTTGGTATGGTTGCAACACACTAGCTTACGCCATATGGATGGTTGCCATACACTAGGTGGCACGATCTGGATGCTTGCAGTACAAGTAGCACCACCTGGTGTTCACCACAAGCTAGCTGACACCATCTGGGCGGTTGCCACACACCAGCTAACACCATCTGTGAGTTTATCTCAAGAGCTGGATAGGATTTCATAACCTGAGGTATTAAGATGATCACACCTTTGACGGAGAGGTTCCTCCAGGCTGACGTCACGGATGGAGGTCACTTGAAGACTATAGGGACAGACATTAAGGAGGGAAGAGGAAAAACAATCCAAATGTTTTCATAAAACTGGAAAACCTGCTTCAAGGAGAGGATGGAGTGGTAAATGTTAAGGAAAACCCGACTAGGTAAAGAAACAGACACCACAACGGTCTGTCACCCTTGAGTTGCAAAGGGCCTCACATTAGTCATGTGACGCAGTGGCTTGCCGGAGTATCACGAGGTCTTGCTGGAGGAGGAGGTACACAAGCAGCCGGAGTTATATCTATAGGCGAGGGGAAGAAAACCAAAACTGCTACGGAGGGCAGGTAAAAAGGACTCTCAAAACCAATTGATCATTAGCCACTTCAGCACGACTTTACGACCATTAAGCACGACGATACGACTCTCGGGTAGCATGGCCCTTGAGCTGACTTTTAAGGGTCAGATCAAAGGCTGTGGTGTGGGCAGGTGCCTGTGTGTGTGTGTGGAGGGATAGGAAAGGGCAGGCAGTGGGACCATCTGGTGTATGGAGGACACTGCTGGGGCAGTGCCTGGGAAGGTGTGGATGGGAGTGCAGGACATCAGTATGGACGGTCAGGTTCTGGATTACGTTCTCCAGGCAGAATTAAGATCTAATCGCAAAGACAATTATGAATCCATCACCGGAATTAGAAACTGCAGAGCTTT
Source organism: Panulirus argus (assembly GCA_038088735.1). Lineage (NCBI taxonomy): Eukaryota > Metazoa > Arthropoda > Malacostraca > Decapoda > Palinuridae > Panulirus > Panulirus argus. The sequence goes on along the minus strand of JAYMFT010417941.1, from coordinate 7,458 downwards.
TCCCGGAATTCTTGTGCTCTGCAAATTGAATGCGCCTCACGTTGTAATGGTTCCAGTGTTGCCTTCAGAACAGGACTTTGGTTATAATCGTTGCTGAAATTATGTAAATGATAATTGAAATAATAAAACGGTATTGTTAATGATAATTATACCAGTAAATAGTTTTTTGGATTAACTGCATCCATGAGTTGAAAATGTAGAGTAAAAATACACACAGAATATGAAATCTGAGGCAATGAAAAAGATTATAGGCAGCCGCTCTTTATGCATATTCCAGAGGGGAAGTTGATTATATTCCACCTGTTATTGATGACGGTCATAATGTTTGGGATGGGTCTGCTCCCGTGGCAGTCTGTACCAGCTCGGAGTGGCCTCGATGTGATCGTGGCAGCGGACTGACGGATGGGGACGAGTGATCTCTGGTTGCAGAAGGTGACGGTGGGGAGAGTGGTGGAGTAACTTCTTCCCAAAGTCGGTGATGTTATCAAGGTGATGGATGGTTGGAGAGAATCGAAAGAACCGGTGTGTTGAGCGTCTCTTGGTAGTCGGGGTAAAATGGACCGAGGATGATCTTGCGCTCCCTTTCTGCACCTTTTCTAGTTGCCCCTATTATGTGCTGAATGAGGAGGACGACCAAAAGGAGAGGCATGCGTGACTCAAGGAGGAATGAAAGTTGTGTAGATGTTCCGCAGTCGAGACGCCGAGAGTCCAGATGTATCAAGTCGAGGAAGAATATAGTGACGATGGCTGGTGGATCTGATGAAGGTATTATCGTGTTAATTCCAGGTGACTGTTTAAAGTGACAACGAGAAGCATGCAGCGTGACGAAGCTCACTGAGGAAGTCTGCAGGCCGTGGGATGAGACCTCTCCGCAGGCCAGTGTTGATGCTTTTGTTGGTTATGACGTGGTTGACTACGCTCGAAAGCAAACGTGAAATCTGTGAAGGTGAGAGCCACTGAGGTCTTGCGCCCTCTTGGTTGAGACGGATTAGGTCTAAGAAGCTAACAAGGTAGTGGTTGGTAGAGGAGGTCTTGTTACGAGTATTACCAAACTGCTCAGGGTTTATGGAACTTGCAGTATTTATGAGAGTCCGACTGCGCACAGAACTCTCACAGAGTAGGATGGGGATCGGGGTGATGGAAATGGTCGTCGTAACTCGCTGAGAAATATGAGTTTGTTGACTCAGGTGATGAAGAGACAGACGCAGTCTTCCAGTTGAAGGGGTATTTTCAAAGGAGGAGGGAAGCACTGATGACGGGGCTAAGGGGTTCGGCTCGTTCAGGAAAAGAAAGCCTTTACTTACGCGGGTAAGTCAGCGGATGTGATGGAGTACGTTGCCGTGAGGCTGTGTGACCATCTGGGTACCCCAGAATTATGTACTGATTCTGGTGGCATAAGGGCTGGAAGGCAGGTGGTGTCAAGATGAGGGAGGCCCTGGCCAAGTGGTCGATGATAAGGTGCTCTGCTTCTTTGTTAGAGAAGGGACAGACGCAGGGAAAGGCGGGAGCGTGTGTTTTCAGCAAGGTCACCAATTTCAGTTCCCCACACCACTGAGTCCAGGCCTGAGGTGTGACTAGGAAGTATGATGCGAAAGGACGTGCTTCCAAAACATTCCTTTATGGTAATGAATGACAGTGAAGTGTCCTGCCCCAGCCCTGCAGGTAGGGCCGGGCACACTACTGGTAATAATGGAAAATGACAATTATTGAACTCCCTGCAGGAGGGTGGTGAAGACAGTGAGATACCCTTCAACACCATCATGGTTGTAATCCCCAGGTTCAACAAAGGGAGCGTCGCCTCTGCCGCTTCTCATAAATCCTGCGATGGTTCCGCCGGTGAATAATGAATGAGCAGCAACTGTGGATATGACACCACTAATGAATAACACGGTGTCGCACTTCCTGCTTCTCTAACCGAAGCAATGAAAACATTATCAAAATGAAGAATAAGGTACGCAGGGGTTACCTTCATCCCTAGGCTGGTGTATGGCGGTGAATGGTCGTGAAGAACACAGCTTCCAGTGAATAATAGTGAAGAATGAAGGTTGAGCCGCCTCTGTGCCCTGGATGATGGCGGCCATTAATATTGGTGAACAATGAGTGTGTTGCCTTAACAGACACAGCAGGCCAGGCCAGGCTCAGGGAGGGAGGGAGGGAGGGAGGGAAGGGGGGGGGACAATAGCCGTGTGTGGGGGGGGAGGGGAGAGAAAGGAGGAGGGGGTGTTATCGTCTTCGCTATTGTTGTTGTGGTTAGACGATCCGTGCGTGGAGGGGGGTTAGGGGGTCTTGGGGCTGATTGGTGGAGGTAAGTTTGTGGCTATTGTTGTTGTAGTGAGTTTTGTACTGGTTGTTAGTCTATGATGACTTCAAAAGAACGGAAGAGGGCTGTTGTGGTGTTGTTAGCGTGTCCATAGTTGAACGGAGAATGGGTTGTACGATCTGTTGTAGTTATTGCTGACGGCTTCAAGGAGGGGATAAGTTAGTGTTGGCGGCTACAAGAGGAGATAAGCTCGTGTTGGCATCTGCAGGGGTGAGATAAGCTAATGTTGGCAGCTACAAAGGGGAGTATAGATAACAGTCAGCTACTGAGGTGACCTATTGGTCTCGTGTGGCAGTGACTGTGATGGTAGAGTATCGTTGGTATTGTTGCAGTGAGTGTGTCGGCGGCGCAGGAACGGCAGGTGGAGACTCGGCACTGAGAGCACTCCTTGGGGAATGGGGTAGGAGGAATGGAACATTACACTGCTGGGAGGGCAAGGCACGGTAGGCATTGCAAGGGGAGTGAGACACTGGAACCAGTGCTTAGAGAATAGGCACTGCTGAGAGAGTGGAGCAGGGGTGGGGGGCCGCAGGATGATGGGTGGTGAAGGATGCTCTCCCTCCCTCTCCCTCTTATACCTTGTCTTGTTCCTTACTAATGAGAGAGGGACACTGAGGGTTACTGGCTGGGGTGAGTGTGTGCAGGTAGTGTTGTGTAGCTGATAGTGGTGGACACTCTCTCTTCCTGTACCACCACCATCAATCACCAACACGTACTTCAGTGGGGATCCAGTGGTCCCACTTACCTCAGTGAAGATCCAGTGATCCAGCTTACCTCAGTGGGGATCCAGTTGTCCTCAGCGTTCAATACCAACACAACTGAGACGTCCCCCTCCCCCCAGCCGGTCGCCCCACCCTACCCTTCCAGCTGACTCGGCTACCACAGGTGTTTAGGGCCCTGCCTCTCACTCTTACCTCTCACTCCTTGCTTCTCACTCTTGCCTCTCACTCCCTTCCTCTCACCTCCCTGCCTCTCACTCCCTTCCTCACACCTCCGTGCCTCTCACTCCCTGCCTCACACTCACTGCCTCTCACTCACTGCCTCTCACTCCCTGCCTCTCTCTCACTGCTTCTCCCTCCGTTCCCTTTTGCTTCTTCCGGTGTTCAGGGTAATTCCAAGATCATGCGAGATCATGCGCGCTTATGCTGTGTACATGACCCTTGTGAGACCATTGTCAGTGTATTTATGACCCCGTGAGACCAGTACACGATACGGCCCTCCTGATTATCAGCAAGGTATTACATTAAGGTATCGCGGAACGTAAGTAATAACGTTAATGATGTTATAACAATGAATATCAACATTTATCGAATTACCTGCAGGGAAAGGCGAGGTCGGGGGACAAGAGACCTTTTGTGTGTAGCATCGGCTGGGGTGAGGGTGAGCCATGTCAGGTGAGGTCAGGTCAGGTGTGGTTAGGGCGGGTGTGGGAAAGTCTAAAACGTGGTAAATTCCGCCGTATTAACTGTGAGTATATTTAGTGCTGAAACATCTCTCAGACTCTTCCTTTGGCACACGCTCCTTTAGGCTACGTTCTTCCTCCAACATATTATGTCAGTCTCATAATAATATCTAATATTCTCACAGGCCCTCACGCTGTCGCACCTCCTTGCTCTCACACCCACTTTCACACACCGCCTCTCACTCTCACCTTCCAGATACTGACCATAAAATCTGCCTGGACGATGTAGGAGCCATAAAGTGCTATATTCATTACAGCTTACATTTTGTGTTCAAAGCTTTAAGGTCGTAATTCCAGTTCATTATGCAAGACTTTCCACTTTCTCGTTTTATGGGAAATAGTTATTGATACCGTGCTTGCTGTTTACGTTTAACATTCTCTTGTGCCTGATATCTCCTGGGAACGTATCCTTGGGGCCGTAGTGGTCAACATCACGCCTGCAGAACCAGTCATAATGGACCATCAGGATGATCTCTATGCTGGATATATAATATTTATCTTTTATAGTCTTTGCGTTTGATATACTAGATAGACAGATATAGATAAATAGATAGATAGATTCACAGTCCAGAGTGAAGTTTTCAGGAATCTGTGTAATAACAAAAGGAATTCGAGGTCAGAGGTCAACACCTGCTTCTCCACATTGTGGAGAGTTTGAATGTTGATGATCTTGGCCTGTGATCACGTCTACATATTTCTCTTTGATGTTCCAAAGGGAATATCAGATACTTTTCCTTGTCTTTTCTTTTTCCTTTTCATTAGCCTCTCTATATTTCAATCAAGGCCCGGCCTTGATGTGGACTTTTGTCCCTGACTCAAGCCTCCAGTTGTATGTGCTTGTCTTATGTTGATGTATTGACGTCTGTCTGTCTGTCAGCATTTGTCTCACGTGTATGTATATCAATCTGTCTGTGTAGCCTGTCGCGAGGCCGTTGGACAGACCATCAGCCTGGATAGACATGGTGCTACCCGTCACTTAAACACTGGAGCCAACAAGTTTACGACAGGAGCCGTAATGAAGGCTTGGCAAAGTGTGGCTGGTCTCCTGTGAGTGACAGAGAGGGAGAGACTGGGGTGCCATCATCTTAGAATTGATATGGACGCCCTAAGCATCGCTGGCGAGCCCAAGGCGGAGCTGAGGACAGTGACCCAGGCCAGCAGTTGCCTTACATAGCTGCATGAGTGCCTCTGGAGTTGCCTGTTACACCTGCATCAGTGCCTCGGGAGTTAGGCCATATCTGCCTCCGCTACTGAACACGTTTTATGTTAAAAAGAGGCATTGCTATTCCCATTGTTGATGAAGAAAGACATTAACTTTTCAAAGATGGGAACATCTCGGTTCATGTGAATATCTAGCCAGTAACGTGTGGCATGTGAACTGTGAGAAAACTTTCTCAATAACAAGAGACAGGGAGTTACTGCCTCTTATTTCCTCCCTTTCTTGCCTCGTCTTGCCTGCCTCTCACTGGCATAATATTCTCCTTTATATCTCTTTACCCCCAGGCTCGTCCAGTGTCTTTTCTGTCACATAGTTTCGTTCTGGTGTTCCTCTTACCATCGGTCATGTTCTTCACACGTCTCCGAAGAATATACATTTGTCCATTTTCTTCGTGTGTTTATGTTCGGTGTGGTCGTACCGTCGTGCTCATGGGTCGTGGCTTTGCTCTCAAGGGTCGTACCGTCGTGCTCGAGGATCGCACCTTTATGCTCAAGGGATTGCCAGTCTTTTTGATCACCCATACTAACACCTCAGTATATCAACCTTCTTATCCTTTTACTGTCATCCTTTTTTTTTGTGAGTGTTATCTAAGATGGCACTCCAAGTGAACGCCCTATAATTAAGGCCTAAGCAGGCACGCAATTTATCGACGAAGCCCAGGGTATGGTGAACAGTTAGGTGAACTGCAGACCGACTGCCCCTCCCTGGAAACAAACCCTTGCGGGCTCGTGCAAGCGTCACAGTCGGTAACGCTAACCATTACACGGCACAGGTCTTGGTCTTCGAATTCTCCAGTTATTGTAGTTCTAACTGCACCGCCTCCTTCAGTAACTACGTCACACAGTTCCCCCAGGACCATACAACCTTTTGCCTCAGACGTGTGCTGTACTATCCCGAAGCAGTCCCTCCTTGTTTCTCAGTGCCTTGGTCCTCACGAGTCCTTCATAAGTTCCCTGCGCTATCCTGAAGGAGTCCTTCCTTGCCTTTATGTGCCAGGGACCTCACGAGTCACTCTCCTATCACAGGTCTCGTGGGTTCGACACCGGGACATTCACCTGCTGACGGTGGGTCGCTTCACCTACACCTCGGACGAGAGGTTCTCAGCGCGACACGCGGCCGGCTCGGAGGACTGGCTCCTCATGATCCACTACCTGCAGGAACGAGACGCTGGCTTCTACGAGTGCCAGATCTCCACCACACCCCCAGAGAGCCACCTCATCCACCTGTCTGTTGTTGGTGAGTGCATGTTTAGGGTTGTTCCGCGGATTCACAGGTCAGGTCGGGAGACGAACTACGGGTAGGATCAGGTTAATCACTCGTGACCTCTGGGACATCGCTGGTCAAGAGGCAGAATTACTGAACGAGCAGTTAGGCTGTTGTTTGATAACTTTAGGGTCGTAACACTCCACCCTTGCCTCCCCAGAGTCATAACACCCCAGCCTTGTTTCCCCAGAGCCGGAGACGGTCATCGTCGGGGGTCCGGACGTGTACATCAACACGGGCAGTCGTCTGGCTCTGACGTGCAGCGTCAAGTACAGTCCAGAGCCTCCAGCCTTCATCTTCTGGTACCACGACGACAAGGTGGGTCTCTCTCTCTCTCTCTCTCTCTCTCTCTCTCTCTCTCTCCAAATCGGACGGTGAATCTGTTGACGGGAGACACAGCGTCCCCAGGACGGGCCATCATCAAGTTGACTGACATCTGGAAGACCTCATTTATCTGACATTTGCATAACCGGGAACAGAAAGCTCTTGTATCCGAATTTCAAATATTTTCCAAAATATGTATATTATGTTAACTGGCATCTACACGATTTTGTCTGGTATATTTCGGTTCACCTTCGAGTCTTGTTGAAAGTGCAGTACCACACTAGTTTCCGACACGGCCGCCAAGTGGCACTGTTGCTATCAGTTGCTGTACACCAAGTCACTCGTGTACATTCATATGATAAATCTTGTCCTACCTGGACCACTATTTTCTTGAGCATCCATCACCTTGCTCGTCTCTCATCACAGAGGATGACAACCCTTGTCACAGAGGAAAGGAAAAGGCTGTATTGTGTTTATTGTTAATGAGACAAAGAGATGTGTCTGCCTAAGCGACCCCGGTCGTCCGACATTTCTCTGATAAACTTTCGAGGTCCGGGAGGGATGAACAAAGAGGCCTTTTGTGTGGCTGTCATGTCATTCGAACTGAACAAGAACTTCCTCTTCCAGACCAGAGGTCGGCTGTTGCCCAAGTGGACCGTTTGAGTCGTCCATACGACCAAAACTGTAACCCATGTGTCAGGGTTCCTGACCCAGCAACTAATTTGTGCGTCTGTTCACTGAAATTCATGGAGTCCTCAGCCCTCCTCTGAGACCCAACTACTGTGTTGCTCAACTCTCATATATATATATATATATATATATATATATTTATATATATATATATATATTTATATATATATATATATATTT
>JAYMFT010417930.1:0-17823 GCA_038088735.1 Panulirus argus | reverse complement strand
TTTTTTTTTTTTTTTTTTTTTTTAATGTTGAAGGCTCCAGTCACGGACAAAAGTCCACATCAAGGCCGGGCCCTAATATGTATGTATTGTGCATATATGTGCTTATATGTATATATGTATGTATGTAAGTGAATGGATCTTTCTTTGTCTGTTTCCTGGTGCTACCTCGCTAATGCAGGAAACAGCAATCAAGTATAATAAATGAAAATAAATGAGTTTGTTAACTGTACCTGGTAAGTTGTTTAGAAAAGTAGGATTGAGAGGGTGGTGGCATGCACAGAGCATTAGATCAGGGAGGAACAATAAAGTTTTAAGATTGGTAAATGATGTGTATATCATGAGTTTGCTTTGAAAAATGTGAGAGGGAAATATTTAGAGAAACTTAAGGATCTGCATGTGGTATTTATGGTTCCGGATTAAGCATACTGTAGGACTAGCAGAGATGCTTTGTGGAAGGTGCTATGGATATGATATGGGAGGAAAGTTATTAGAAGCAGAGAGGAGTCTTTATTAAAAGAGTAGGGCATCTGTTCCAGTGGCTAGAGAGGAGGGAGAGTGGATTCAGATGAAGCTAGGTCTGTAGCAAGGGTACATGATGTTACCATGCTTTTTAATTTGTTTATGGAGGAGGTGGTGAGGGAGGTAAATATAAGGGTCTTGACGAGAGGGGCAGGTATATAGTCTGGTGAAGGTGAGGGCGCCAGGTAAGTGGGTCGGTTGTTGTTTGCTAATGGCATGGCACCTGTGGCAGATTCAAGTGAGAAACTGCAAAAGTTGCTGAAAGTTTGGCAAAGTGTGTGAAATGGAGAAGTAGAAGGTAAATGTAAAAAACAAACAAGTTATTTAGTTTATCTGCACAAAGAGACAAGTTAGCTATAGTGCAAGTTTAAATGGAAAATCTTGGAGAATGTGAAGTGTTTAAGATACCTGAGAGTGGACATGGCAGTGAATGGAAGCATAGTGAGTCATAGGGTGGGAGAGGGTGCAAAGTACTAGGAGCATTGAGGAATGTGTGTCAAAAGAGGGCAAAACCAGGTATGTCTGAAGGTACAGTGGTCACAACAATGATGTGGTGACAAGTAGGAATGAGACGAGGAGACAGAATGGGAATTTTGTAGGATTGTTGAATGTGCTTGATGATAGGGTGGCAGATGCAGGGTTTCTAGATTGGAGTGGTGTGCAAAGTGAGAGTGCATGGAGAGTGGTTTTGTTAAGAAAGAAGTGACACCAAAATGACTTAAGTAAAAAGTAACTACAACTGGTTGCACTGTTATATCCAGATTATAACCACCAATTCTTCTTTCTTTTCTTAAAGAATGTGGGTTGTATTACCATTATATGCCCTAGGGAGTTGGAATGCTTGCTTGGAATGCTTGCCTTGAATGATGCCACTAGTGAATGATCACTCTCGCAAGAAATCACCTATTACTGCCATGCATGGTTTTTGAAACTTTTGAGTTCTATCTTTCATGCCTACATTATTCAACTAATTTTTTCAAGGAAACCATAAAAGCAAAACACCATACAACAAAACAATGGAGAAAGGTGCTGTGTAGATATCAAGTATCAGTGCCTAGTACAACCTCTGGACTTTAGAGAAGCAGCTTGCACACCATGCTTATAGATATGTATTCATGTACATTTATTACTTTGCAGATGTAACCATGCTTACATAACTATTCACCTTACATCCATGCTTAGCCATTACAGTAAATGTCCCTACACATTGTAAGACTGCTGGCTGGATTTCAAAGTTACACTGTACCATGGCAACGCACTGCGCTCACCACCACCACACATGGTGTGGCGTGGGCGTCAGTGCCCGCTGAGATGTGACGAGCATCGAATGCCACCCGATGCTCTCACGTTAGTCTATCTGTCTGTTGTAAATAAATGGGTGTGTCAAGAGCCTACAGTTTCAATTCATCACCCTTCGGGTCCATCACATCCAGGTCTTTGGCATATTGCACTGTCACATTAATGCAGAATAAAAGGAGTAACTGTATGTGTCAGGTTATGAATAAATCATTAAAGTGAATCACGTTATCATGTGACAGCACCATATCAACTAAACCTGTATCTGTTTACCGAGGTCAGTATTTTTTCTATATTATCATCTGAGGTAACTTGGGGATCCTTCAGTCTGTCTCAGCTCAATAAGCAAAATTTTTTCAAAAAGAAAGCAGAGAGGGACTACTTTACTTGTGTATTAAATGAACCAATGTTTCCAAAACTTGCTGAATCTCTTGTATAAAATAATGGCTGGTAAAATCTTACCTCCCTCTTATGTCTTTCCTTAAGATAACTTGGTCCTTAAGATAACTTGGTAAGTGCTTGGGATTTGATGAAACAGCTCGTCTTTGCATATGTCTCGTCAGATTTTGGAAAGGTAGACCTCCTTGCTTGCAGTTTTCTAAAACAAGAAATATCTATTATATAAATGATAAGAATACAGTGAATGGAAGGGTGCACGGAAGGAAATAAAAAAAAGAGAAGAGGAAAGTACAATAATATTATTGCAGGGATAGGTACAAACGAAAAATATTCTAGTCTTACACAAGTCATTCAATGCCTGTGGAAAGTAAAAATGAAAAGAATTGTTAAGCATTAAGTAGAATGATGAATCAAAAATAAATACTCCTGTCATTTCAGTTTCAGTTTATGGTTTGAACAATGGCATTACACAAGAGAAGAGAAAATAAAAAGAAGTGTCTAATTAACCTTTTACCATACTCTGTGTGAATAATTTCAAGAAAAACAGATCTCATGATTCCTACATACTTAGCTTTGTGATGACAGACTTTATCTCCTGGATATGAGCAGCACCAAGAGACAAGTAATTGCACTGTTGTGGAAGCTCCTCCATCATGCCACAAAGTCACCTGCACATACAAAATGGACACTCATTCTTAATGTAACGTTACATAAACCCACTAATTACAGTACACAGTACATAAAAATTTACAAAACTCTCAGACCCTTCTTTAACTTATTAAGTATGTCTGTTGAATACAAGGACTATGAATAAGATAATGACAATTCATTGAACAGATAAGTTTAACTCTAAAAGTAATTCTTATGCCTTAATTAATGATAATGAATTGTTCACTTGATCAGTAATCAAATACCTTGACACTGAACAGACTATTCCTGAAACTAATACTAATAATTTTGGAAACTAAGAGTTAGATCATGAACAGCTACAGTGTTTATATATCAAAAGTGACAGTTTAATGAACAACACTAAATCATATAACTTCACAGAATGTGCTGAGAACTGGGATGATAATAAATAATGGTAATGACTTATATGTACCAACGAAGCTTAGTAAAACTGACAATGACAATAATGATCTACATTATTTGTAAAAGCAAAATTAAATACCATGGCTATTAATGATGCTGATCCACAAAATCTATGCTACTGATGTGTTCTGGCACTGCCTAATAGAGAAAAAAATATAAGAAAACCCATTAGAAATGTACATATTTATGGATGCAAAAGTCATTTCCTTCCCACAGGAGGAAACCTATAAGTATCTGAGAGAGCACTTGCTTGGAGGGAGTTAAAACACTTGTTTCAGCCCAACATGTAGAGTGTATTCAAGAGGATTCACCCTATGCAACCATCATAAAATTTATGAGGTTGGCAAAAGCTCATTCACAGGGACTAAACCCAACAACCAAAGAGCAACATATTCAGGTCAGGGATATTATGTAGAGGTGAGTTACTGTAGAGCACAGTAGCCAGCCACCCTCATTCATTTACTGACTACTGATATCCATGCCTTGAGCCTGTTAATCTCAAGAATCAAGAATTAGTTTTTCAAAAATGAAATGAGATGAAATGGAAGGAATTACTGATGAATGCTCACAAAGCTTTTTCTGCTCTTTATAAGAAATTATGAAATCAGTTTAAATCCTGCAAAATCTAAGTCTGTCATCAATGGATAGAGCCTTATAAGCATCCAAGAGGATACCCATATGGAGCAGGATGAACTTAAGTGAAAAATGTAAAGAAAATAGAGAATCTACTATTTAAAAGCACTTTTGTCCAGATACTGGAAAATCCTCTTCTGAAAGCATCATATGTAAAGATATACAAGGAAGCAGATTCAATGAACAAAGTAGTTTAAAAAATACCAAAACCCTCCTCTTTTGCTAACTTCCAACAGTGAAAGGTTCCATCAGAAATTCCGAGTTGAATTCACTATCCCTACATCATGTGCTCAAGCAAACAGCCCTCAAAGCAAAAGAAAATTTTTTTTTATCCAACTGATAATGTTCCTTGCTGAGAAAGGTTTAAACAACCCTGATAGAACAAACATTTGTTTAAGTTAAAGGACCCTGAAAGAACAAACATATGCTTCTAAGTAAATTTCTGTAAAACCAAGGAAATATGAGAGCACTAATTGGACATAAAGGTTAATGTTCTAAAGAAAATATTTTGTTAGACTGCACTAAAAAATTCTTATTCTGAAATTCCTCCATCTAATTTTAGCATAAAATGCAGGAGCTGAAAAAAGAAAAAAAATACTTTTTCTCTGTAAAGCAGAATCTCCATGAGCAATGAAAAATTACACTGACTGCAGAGGACAAACAACTCTAATCCTTTAACTTTTTGGTGGGAATCCAAAGGCTGTCACCAATATTTGACCACTATTCACCCTTGGTGTCATTTGCAATGTACTTTAGCCAAGTGGCAACTACCTGAGACATTAAGTCATTAGCCTGCCTAAGGTACAGGCGTGAGTCTCTAGCACTCCTCAAAATTGCAGATCAAGGGCATTAGCCCAAGAATGGTTATATCCAGCAATAAGAAAGAGTTTTCCCAAAAAGGAAAGAAGGGAAGGAAAGGCATGGGAAAACAGTAAAGTGTTCTGCCTCAGAGAGAAAATGTTTTCCATTCTTAAGAGCCCACATTTCTCTCTTCATCTGGTAAACACCAAGAGAAATAAATGCATACCTCGTGAATAAGGAGGGCTTAAAGAAAAAGATTTCATGCATCAACAAATACACAAAGTCAAGGGAAAAACACCTTCCAGTAGTTATCTGGAGTCTGACGAGTATTGTTCCTACCCTGTGTGTACTGCAAGTACCTACTAGTACTATACGGTAAATGAGTTCTAGATTCATAAGGCTTCATTGCTTGAATTTTCTTTACCATCATAAAGCCTTTGAAACTTTTGTATGCAATCCACATTCACAACTTCATCACTCAGTCAATTCTATTCATCCACAATTATTATACTATAAGAGTAATTCTTTACATCTTCTCTAATAGGTTTCTTGATTAATTTCATGTTAGGGCCTCTGGTTGTCTTATTCATGAATCTTTCAAAGATATGTTCACCTCTGTTATCAAACTGGTTTAAAGTTTGTGATGAGTTCTCCACTTACTCTTCTCTTTTCCATGATGGACAAATCTTAGGCCTCTACCCTTTCCTTGTCACTCAGCTCCCTTAATTCTGGTACCATTTTTGCTGCCCTCCTCTGTTCCTCCTCTATCCATTCTTTGGGCTTCTTTCAGTACGTGTACAGCTTGCTGAATATTTCCTTATCCATATACTTGAATGGTAATCTGATATTTGCCAGGAGACACTCTGTCTCTTTTACAGTTCTCAGTTGTGACTCTGGTAACAGATTAGAGCCAATGTCAATTGCCAAGTCCCTCTCATATCCAGATTCTTGCAGCTTATTTCCTCCTAAATAATATTCATATCAGTTTCTTCTCTCACTGTGTCTAATGCTCATCACTTTGCATATCATCAGCTTGAATTCCATCATCCATGATGCTTGTCTTGATCCTTATGTAGATTGATGCAATCCTCCAACCTTTCTAACTCCCTCATGACTTAATTATCAACTAGAAACATATTCAAGTGGGCATCTAATCCTGGCAAGTCATTCACAAAGAACAAGAGCAATAGTCCTAAAACAGGTCCCTGCAGCATACCACTGGTGACCTCAACCAATTTTGAAATGATTCCTTTCACATATCTCCATAGTTCCCTTCCACAATGATAATCTTTTACCCACCAAAATAGTCTCCCCTTTTATTGCTACCTGAAGATCCAACTTTTTGACCATCATCCGATGAGGAACAGTGCCAAATTCTATAAGGTAGTCTAAGCACAGACAATCCACTCAGCTTTTTCTTTTGTCTAAAACAGAGCAACACCCTCTCATAAACACCAAAGAGGTTTTCAATGCTTGACTTTTCGCTAAAACTATGCAGTCTCTCACTTTATTAGTTTTTCCTTTTTCAATAATCATCTATTTGTTCTCTGATTATCTTTTCCAGCACTTTACAGACCACACTCATCATGGAGACATGTCTGTTGTTTACTGCATCCTCCTCGTATCTTGTCTTACAACAGGTATTACATTTGCCCTCTTCAACATCCTGAACAATTTACCTAGAACAGCACTTGAAGTGGCATGTCAAGTGTATCTGCACAAATCTTCAGCACAAGTGGAACAATTTCGTTCAACCATGAGCCTCATGTAGGTCAAGACCCTTTAGTATTCTATTAAAATCTTTTCTAGACTTTCTTTGTTTTCCAAGACCTCCTTCCAATATTGTCTCACTGTTATTGGGGGTCCACAGCATCTTTTGAACATGTTATTCAGTTCCTTGCATATCTTCACATCAACCCCTACAACTTTTCCCTCTGAATCCCTAACCTTATTAGCTGCTCTTTAACTGAGAATTTACTCCTAATGAATTCATGGAAAAGTTTTGGATTGCATCCTGCTATGTCCACAATATTCTATAGTGTTCCTGTATCCTCCCTTCTCATTCTGCTATACTTTTTCCTTTCTCTCTCTCACACCTTTCAAATGCTGACTGGCTGTGATGCCACCTGTAACTTCATCACAGCATATCACAAAGCTCCTTCACTTTCACATATCTTATTGAACCACAACTCTTTTATTAACCTTCCCTCTGCATTTAAGGCTAGAGATACTCATGTTCCTATTTACATATCTATGTTCCTATCCACTTAATGTATATTTTGCAGAACTTTCCACCACAATGCCCTGTTTAATGACACTTCAGTTCCAAAGTTTGGTAACCATAAAATTCATTGACTTCTGTGTAGTTCCCACAACTATATCTCTTTTAGCCTGATTTCATCTTTACTCTTTTCACATCCTCAGTTGCCACATAATCAAACTCAACCATGACATGAATAATTTTTACATTTGGTGTATCATATCTGATACTTTCAATTTCCATGCTACAACGTGCAAAGAAAACATATAGCATTACTTTGTATCAGCTACTCTTATCCTAGCATGCTCAGTGACATAATGGTATGTTTCCATGACTCTGAGTATCCACAAGAATCCATATTCCCTGAGTCTATCTTTTTATAACTGAAATCCCCCATTTATTATTACTTTTATCGATAAGGAGAGCATGTTTTACCATTTCTTGTTCTATCCTAACTACTTCTTCATTGTTATCACTATGCATTTGTTTCAGTTCATTAAAATTCTTTGGAAAATTATATATTTCAACCTAGGGGAGGTGTCTGAGGACAACAAAATGTACACAGAAAAAGAAAGAATTCTACCTCTGTATTCTCTGGGTGTATTAGAAGGCGACTAAAGGAGGCGGGAGCAGGGGCTGGAACCCCCCCCATCTTGTATTTAAATATCTAAAACAAGAAACAGAAGAAAAAGCCAGGAAGGGAGTGCTCATTCTCCTTGAAGGCTCAGATTGGGGTGTCTAAATGTGTGAGGATGTAATCAAGATGAAAAGAGAGGAAAGACAGGTAATATATTCAAGGAAAGAAACATGGGTGATCTGGCTTTGAATGAAACAAAGCTTAAGAGTAAAGGGGAAGAAACTTTGAAAATACTTTAGGAGTAAAGTTGGGGGTTGGTGAGAGGACAAGAGCTAAGGTAGGAGTAGCACTACTCCTGAAGCAGGAGTTGTGGGAGTGTGTGAAAGAGTTTAAGAAAGTAAATTCTAGATTAATGTGGGTACAAATGCAAGTGGATGGCAAGATAGGGTGATTACTAGAGCTTATGCATTTGGCCATGGGAAGAAAGATCATGGGAGGCAAGTGTTTTGGATGCAGCTGAGTAAGCATGTCAGCGATTTTGATGTTAGACTTTTGGTATTAGTGATGGGTAATTTAAATATGAAGGTGAGTAATGTTACAACTGAGGGTATGATTGTGGGGGGGGGACAGAGTATTTAGCATTATGACCAGAAATGGTGAACAGCTTGTGAACTGAGAGCTGATAAAGGACTGGTGACTGGAATTACCTGGTTTAAAAAGAGGGACATACACAAGTATATGTATGTGAGTAAGAGAGATGGTCAGCGGGCATTATTGGATTACATATCAATTGATAGGCATGTGAGAGAGAGACTTTTGGATATAAATGTGCTAAAAGGGACAGCTAGTGGGATGTCTGATCAATATCTTGAGGAAACTATGGTGAAGATTTGTTGAGGTCTACCGAAAAGAGGAAACAATGTCAGTAAGAAGAAGGTGGTGAGAGTAAGTGAGATTGGAAAGAGCCTTGTGTGAAGAACTTACACGAGAGATTGAGTGTAGAATGGCAAAAGGTGAGAATAAATCAAGCAACAAGAACAGGTGAGGAATGGAAGGTACAGTATTTAGGGAAACAGTGCTGTCATGTGCAAGAGATGCATGTGGCATGAGAAAGGTGGGAGGAAAGCAGATAATAAAGGGAAGTGAGTGATGAGATGAAAAAGAAAAGCTGCTAGTGAAAAAGAAAGGAGGCATTTGGGCAGTACTTGCAGGGAAGGATGCAAATGACTGGGAAATATATAAGAGAAAGCAGCAGGTCAAGAGCAAGGTACAGAAGTTGAAAAAGAGGGCAAATGAGAATTGGCATGAACAAGTACCAGTAAACCTTTTTTGGGAAGTAAGCTAATAATATGCAAAAACAAGAAAACTGAGGGAACATCAGTGAGGGAGCAAAAGGGGCAAGTGGTAACAGTTAGTGATGAAGTATTTTGAAGGGTCGTTGAATGTGTTTGATAACAGAGTGGTCAATGTAGGGTGTTTGGGTCGGTGTGGTATGTGAAGTGAAAGAGTCATGGAGAGAGTTTGGTGAAGAGAGAAGAGGTAGTGAAAGCTTTAAGTAAGATAGAATATGGCAAGGTGGCTGAAGTGGTTGGATCTGAATTTGAATTTATTGAGAAAGGGGATGACTGTCTTGTTGATTGGTCAGCAAGGATCTTCAATGTATGTTTAGAGCATGGTGAGGTGCCTGAGGATCGGAGGAATACATGTATTGTGCCATTGTACAAAGGAAAAGGGGATAAAGGTGAGTGTACAAACTACAGAGGCATAAGTTTGTTGAGTATACATGGTAAGCTACATGATAGGGTAATGACTGAGAGGGCAAAGACTTGCACAGAGCATCAGATTGGGAGGGACAAATGTAGTTTCAGAAGTGGAAGGGGATGTGTGGATCAGGCATTTGCTTTGAAGAATGTATGTAAAAAAGACACACATACAGATGGATATGTAGGTGGCATTTATGGATCTGGAGAAGGCATTCGATAGATATGATAGAGATGTCTTGTGGAAGATCTTACAAATATACGGGGTGTGAGGAAAGGTGACAGAGGCAGTGAGAAGTTTTTACCACGGGTGTAAGGTATGTGTGAGAGTAGGAAAAGGGGAGAGTGAATGGTTTCAAGTGAAGGCTGGTCTGTGTCAGGGGTGTGTTATGTCACCATGGTCGTTCAATTCATTTATTGTTGGGGTGATGAGGGAGTTAAATGCAATATCTTGGAGAGATGGGTGATGATGCAGTATGTAGAGGATGAAAGGACCTGGTAAGAGAGTCAGTTTTTATTTGGTGATGATACAGCACTGATGGCAGATTCAAGTAAGAAACTGCAGAAGCTGACTGAGTTTGGAAGAGTGTGAAAGGAGGAAGCTGAGAGTAAATGTGATTAAAAGCAAAGTTAATAGATTTAGCAGAGTTGAAGGACAAGTTAGCTGCAGTGTGAGTCTGAATGGAGAGAAATTGAAGTCAGTGAAGTGCTTTAGATACCTGGGAGTGGACATGGTAGTGAATGGAACCATGGAAGTGGAAGAAAGTCATAGGGTGGGTGAGAGGGCGAAGGTTCTGGGAATGCTGAGGAAAGTACTGAGAGAATGTTATCTAGGAGTGCAAATATGGATATGTTTGTAGGAAGAGTAGTCCCAACATTATCACATGGATGCGAGACATGTGTTATAGGTAAGGCTGTGTGAAGGAGGATGGATGTGTTGGAAACAAAATGTTTAAAGACTATAGGTGGTGTAAGGTTGTTTGAGCGAGTAAGTAATGAGAGGGCAAGAGAGAAGTGTGGTAATAATAAGAGTGTGGTTGAGAGAGCTGAAGAGGGTGTGTTAAAATGGTTTGGACATATGGAGAGAAGTGAGGAAAGGTTGACCAAAAAGATGCATGTGTCAGAAATGGAGGGAATAAGGAGAAAAGGGTGATCAAATTGGAGATGGAAGGATGGAGTGAAAAAGACTTTGAGTGATCAGGGCCTGAACATGCCTGAAGGTGAAAGGTGTGCAGGGGATAGAGTAAATTGGAATGATGTGGTATAATGGGGTTGACGTACTGTCAATGTGAAGAATCTGGGGTAAACTATGGAGGGGTCTGTGGAGCCTGAAACTTGGGGAGCTGCAGTTTTTGTGCATTACAAATGATGGCCAAAGAATGGATATGAGTGGATGTAGTCTTTCTTCCTCTGTTCCTGGCGCTACCTTGCTAACTTGGGAAACAGCATTTAAGTATTAAAAAAAAGAAGAAAAAATACATCAAATACACAGCACCAAACAATCCTGCACCTACTAAAGAACAGCAATAGCTACAGTGATAGCAAAAGCACCATCAACATTAAGCTTTTTGTTTATCTACACCCTAAACCAGCTGGAACACAGCAGTGGAAGGGGTCCTTGGAATAAACATCTCAATTCATCTTTTTTCTATATCCTGTAAGTACAATGTTCATTACTGTATATATATGTCTCTTTGAGATACTATTCTTTTAGTATCTTTTTTTATGGCAGATGAAACATCATAGGCAACTGAAAGCCCTAATCAAGGCCATGTCATTTATGCTACACATACATATAACATAGCCTGCACCCTGCACCCGTTTTATCGACCAGTCACTAAGGAAGGATGAACAGGTGGGTAGAGTGTGAACTGACTGCTGCAACCAGGATTCAGACCTATATGGACACAACACCAGGCAGCTCATGAACATGTCATGGTCAGCAACACTAACAGATATACCAAGGAGGTCTGTATGCTTATTTATGCATAACTGTTCACCTCTAAAGAAACCATTGCTCATTCTGCAATGGAAAGAAAAGTTGTAAATCAAATCAACACACACAGACTATAGGCTCAAAATGTCATATGACAAACAGAAAAAGAAAGAGGAATAAAGAGCCATCAGTAAATTAGAAAAAGCTTTTACTCAGGTGCAAAATGCAAAATAAAGACCACCAAATCCATTGGCTGACTAAAAAGACAAAGGAGCACATAAAAGGATGATTATCAAATGAATGGAAAAAAGAAAGCAATAAGAATATGTGTTCCATGAGTCAAAAACCACTTTACAAATAAAATAGCCAACCAACTTCTCCATAAAGATAAATCCCCCTCTTACTTTCGGCTAATTCCACAACCACGCCACAGGATTTTGAGAGGGTTAATGAGAATATGTCCATACACACTGCCCCAGGACCTATATCCTAAAACCCATTTCTTTCTACAGACATGCAAAACATCTCTTACATGAGCACTAATATCCTCTGGACAAAAAGTTTTGATTCTGACATTATCTCAAAGAGCTTCAAACTGACTCATAATTGTCTTCTTCACAGAAGAAGGAGAGCAATCCCAAACATTTTTTACCAATAGCAATGACATTGCACATCATTAAAATCTTTAAGATAGCCCAAAAACATAAATGGCTGACTTTAGGGAATCAGATAATCTACATAACCCTTAACAATATGGCTTTAGAGCAGAAAAATCTCGCTTCTCTCAGCTACTTCACCACTATGATAAGATTGCAGAGACATTGGAAAAAAAAATTCGGCCATGATGTACACAGACTTTGTGAAAGTATGTGATAAATCTGACAACGGCATCTTATCAAATAAAATGCAGGGGTGGAAAAAACTGTAAAACTATACAACAGGCACAACATGTTGTAAATCATGCTATTTTCAGTTTCACCTTAGGCAAAATGCTTAGTCCCCAAAGGACCTATGCTGCAGCCTTTTCCGTTCCTCATCCTTATATCTGACATCAAAACAGACACAAACCAATATTTCATATCATCCTTTACTGATGATATCAAAACAAGTGCAAAAATCTTGTCAGTAGAAGACATCCTTTACTGATGATATCAAAACAAGTGCAAAAATCTTGTCAGTAGAAGACACTGAGAACCTACAAACTGACATATATAAAGTCTTCCACTAGGCAACCAAAAATGTTCCTTTCAAAGGGGATAAGTTCCAACTCCTCCAGTATGGGGTCAATGAAGAAATTACATGAAGAACAGAATACCACATAGACACATGTACAGTCATATTGAATATGAACATTATGAAGGGCTTTGGAATAATGTTTCATGACCTTACCTTCAGCAAACAAAACAAAGCAACAGTTGCCTCTTCCAAAAAGATGCTAAGACAGATCTTGCAGACATTCAAGATGAGTGGATAACCAGACAACACACTTCAAGGTGCTAATATTATACCACTGTGTACTGACAACACCTTAAAAGGTAGGTGAAACTGCAAAATTAGAAAGCATTTAAAGATCATTCATGGCCCATAGTGAAATGGTAAAGGTACTGAATTCTTGGAAAACACTGAAATCAATGCAGATGGAAGAGGTATATCACCATTTACACCTAGAAAATCATAAAACACACGGTCCAAAACTTATATCAAAAAATAATTCCTTATTGGCATAACAGGTATGGAAGACTAAAATATTACCCCTAAAAGCAAAAGATGCAAAATTCACACAAAGAGAAAATGCTCTGAGAATCTGGGGTCCAGTACTATTCAACACATTGACTGCACACATTAGAAACATTATGGGGTGCATGGTGGAGAAATTTAAAACAACCCTTGAAAAGTATTTACAAGATGTTTCAAACCAGCTGGGCTGTGCTGGCTATGTGGGCCTCCAGGCCACTTATCATAATTGACCAATGTCCCAATTCAGCGAACTGGACTTAGCCCAGGCTATAATTTACTATTACCTATGAGTATGCACTTACAAGATTCTTCCATTCTGTCACATTGCTTAACCCTAACCACACAAATTGTTAGTTGGCTATTGTAGTCTCCCTCAACTGCCACTACTCCACTCATCACATAACTTGCTTGCTGCACTGTAATGCTATTTCTATTGATGGCTCCTCCCCTGGTGTAATCATCTATTCTGGGCTTATATAGTATAGTTTTATCCATTGGTCTAGTCTCCTCTTGAATGCTTCTGTAGTCAGTCTTTGTAGATTTCTTTCTTCTCCTAGTATTACATTAAACAAGCATTCTAACTTGCTTGCTGAGCATTAATGTGTTTCTCGTTTGTTACAGTTCTAATGTATTTCCAGGTATCACACTGGTCACAGTATAGTGCGATTTGATGCCTTAGTTTTTCCACATTGCAAGATCTACATTTCTCCCATTTTCTTATCATATTGTGAGTCTTTGCAATACAATCTGAGCCCAACTAATCACAATTAATCTGAGCCCAACTAATCACAATTTGTACCCAAGAGATGCTGCAAACAACATGCTGAACACAGCCACCCTACACAAGCCACACTGCCTAAGCACCCAAGCCATCCTACCCATGGCATCAGTTTTCTACATGCATCCATACTGTAAAGACATGTTTGCTACTAGTACAATTTTTCACTTGCGCCCATATGTACCAGTCACCACTATGCCTAAGTGTCCACAAAGTACCTACAAATGCACCTACCATGATGAAAAGACCCTTATCTTGAAGAAAAGAGGTGAAAATACTGAACAAACTTGAGTGTCGTTCTGGTGCATCTTCTGTTGCTCACCATTATGGGATTAAGATTTTGAGTAGTATCTACTACACAATTTGCATGGATTACATAAAGTTTTGTGAATTATTTTGTGTATCTGAAGGAAATAGAGTCATAAGCATATTGAGCGCACTTTGTTGCCCACTCAAGAAAGGAAATTGTTGTTAAAAAGAAGAGTATAGGAAACAGGAAAGATCCTTTAGGGACATCAGTTACAGGAAGCTAAATATGAAGAAGCAAAGTGAGGGAAGGAAACCTAAAGGAAACTTGGAGTTAAGACTCTGATGCTTTAACCGGTCAAGAGATTCTGATATATCAAGGGTAACTATATAGGATTCCTCATAATCTTTCAGAGATGATGAGGTATAATAGACAACTCCTGTGATAGAACTTGAAAAGAATTGCTCAAGATGAAAGTCACTAAATGGGGCTGAACAACTTTATGTTCAGTTCCTATCTTGTGCTCTAAAAGAACCATAAGAATATGGAAAGACTGGGGGATGGGGCATGGTTCCTCCAATCCCAACTGGTAGCCTTGCAGGAAATAATCATAAACTTTCTTTTTACATTGGAGGATCCAGTCATGAAAAAAAGTCCACATCAAGGCTGGGCCTTACTTGAAATATAGAGAAGATTATGAAAGGGAAAAAGAAGAGACAAGGGAAAGTATTTATGAATTTTGGAGGAAGTGTAAAGCCTGTCTTTAAAAAAAATGTGCCAGATCATAGTTATTAGGAAAGACATGAGAGGGTAGAGAGTTCCAAGGCTTCAAAGTGTAAGGAAAGAAACAGTTATCATAACAGCCCATCCTTGAGTTGCCAATGGCCACTCAATAATCATGCAATGCAGCAGCTTGCCAAGTATTGTGTGGTCTACCTAGTGGTGGGGGCACTCAAGCAGCCAGCTCTTGGGAGTAAAAACCAAAGTAATACTTATAGAAAAGGGAAACTGAACCAACATTGCAGTGTGGGGCAAGCAGGTCAAGTTTTGAAGTTAGCCTCAGAGATTTTGTAAGTTGGACCACTTTTAACTCAACTCTGTCAAGCAAGAATGCAGAGCTAAAACTGCCCCAGCTGTGGGAGCAGTTCCCCATACAAGGACAGATCACTCCTTTGTATAAGCAGAGCAACTGTTCAGAAGAACAGAAATTTCAACATCTAAACATGACTCCCAGGTTCTTAGAGGCAAACTGTGATATTTCCATAATGTGGGGTTTCCCAGAAAGAATGGATGTCATAATAATACCAAATATGTTCACTGAGTCAATGGGTAGAATTACAGAACTGTCAAGGGAGAGAGGAAAATTGAGGAATTTTCAATAAAGGTGAGTGGAAACTGGTTCTTGGAGGCATTCATCTTAATTAGATTTTGTCTTCCCCACTGAGATATACTGTTAAAATCCGAGTTTAGTGTAGGGCACAGCATAGAACCTTGAGGGACACTGGTGTTGTTGGAGAGGGACACTGGTGTTGTTGGAGAAAGGAGAGGAGGCTAATCCATCAACAACCAGAGATAGATCAGCCAGAAGGGAAGCTAGATATGAGGAGGCAAAGTGAGAGGGGGAAGCCAAAAGAGCAAAGCTTAGAGATAAGACCCTGATGCCATAGCCCATCAACAGCTTTGGATATGTCAGGGATAACTACATAGGATTCCAAAAATCTTTCAGGGATGATGATCAGACATCATTATGACAGGAAAAATATCACCAGTGGATCTTACCTTATGGAAGCCATACTGAGAGAAGACTGTGAAATTCAAGATGTCTAAGGATATGGAAGTTGAGGAGGGATTCAAAGACTTTGGAAATAGTAGATGTCAAAGCAACAGGACAATAATTCAAAGGTTTACAATGATCATCCTTCTTAAGAATGGGATGTACTAACGCATGCTACCAGGAAGAAAGAAAAGTTCTGGTTTTTAAGCAAAAACAGAACAGACAAGAAAGCACAGGTGAAAGTTCAGAGGCATGCTATTTCAGTATAGAGGGATGATGTCATCAGGACCAGAAAGTGAAGTGCATTGCTGACAGTCCAAAAAGATATTATGAGGACAGGCATAAGATTAATAAGAGGAGCATCATCGGGTGAAGGAATGCTAGTCATCCAAGGTGGAGTTAGACAAGAAACGAGAACCAAAGAGTTTTTTTTTTTTATGTTGAAGGCTCCAGTCACGGACATAAGTCCACATCAGGGACGGGCCCTAACTAAAATATAGAGAGAATTGAGAAAGGAAAAAAAGACAGAGAAAGTATTTACGAATTTTTGAAAAAGTGAAAAACCTGTTTCTTGAAATGAGCGATCATAGTTATTGGGAAAGACATGAGAAGGTAGAGAGTTATCAAAACGGCACACCCTTGAGTTGCTGATGGCCACTCAATAATCATGTGACGCAGCAGCTTGCCGAGTATTCCATGGTGGGGGCACACAAGCAGCCAGCTCTTGGGAGCAAAAGCCAAAGTAATACCTATAGAAAAGGAAAAGTGAACCAACATTGCGGCGTAGAGCAAGAGGGTCAAGTTTGGAAGTTAGCCTGGGACAGTTTATAAGTCGGATTGCTTTCGACTCAACTCTGTCAATATGCATAATACATAAATACTTATACATACCAATATATACATTTATACATACAAATACATACAGATGCATATGCGCATATACACTTGTACATATTCATACATGATCGCCTCCATCCCTTCCCAGCGGCACCCCGTCCCACAGGAAACAGCATCGCCACCTCCTGCGTCAGCGAAGTAGCGCCAGAAAACAGACGAAAAAGGGCCACGTTCACTCGCACTCAGTCCCTTGTTGCCATGTGTAATGCACCGAAACCACAGCTCCCTATCCACATTCAGACTCCAGAGACCGTTCCATGGTTTACCCCAGACGTTCCACATGCCCTGGTTCAATCCACTGACAGCACGTCGACCCCAGCATACTACAGCATTCCATTTCACTCTATTCCATGCACGCTTTTCATTCTCCTGCATGTTCAGGCCCGGACCGCTCAAAATCCCTTTCACTCCATCTTCCCACTTATAATTTGGTCTCCCGCTTCTCCTTGTTTCCTTCTCCTGTGACAAATATATCCTCTTAGTCAACCTTTCCTCTCTTATTCGTTCTATTTGTCCAAACCATTTCAACATATCACATACCCTCTTTTGCTTTCTCAACCACACTCTTTGTATTACTACACATCTCTCTTATACTTACATTACTTACTCGATCAAACCATCTCCCACCACATAATGTCCTTGAACACTGCATTTCCGATACATCCACCCTCCTCCGTACAACCCTATCTATAGCCCATGCCCCGCAACCATATAATATTGTTGTAACAACTATTCCTTCAAATATACCCATTTTTGCTCTTCGAAAATACGTTTTCTCTTTCCCCACATTATTCATCGCTCCTAGAACCTTTGCCCCCTCCGCCACCCTATGACTCACTTCCGCTTCCATGATTCCATTCGCTGCCAAGTCCACTTCCAGATATTTAAAACACCACTTTTTCCATTTTTTTTTTCCATTCAAAATTACATCCCAACTAACTTGTCCCTCAACCCTGCTGAACCTAATAACCTTTCTTTTATTCATATTCACTCTCATCTTTCTCCTTTCACACACTTTTCAAAACTCAGTCACCAACTTGTGCAGTTTCTCACTCGAATCAGCCACCAGTGCTGTATCATCCGCGAACAACAACTGACTCACTTCCCAGGCCCTCTC
>JAYMFT010417919.1:0-17825 GCA_038088735.1 Panulirus argus | reverse complement strand
TCTCTCTATATTTCAATTAGGGCCCGGCCTTGTTGTGGACTTTTGTCCGTGACTGGAGCCTTCAACATAAAAAAAAAAAGAAGGTTACATACCATATGGTATATTGCAGAACATAATTTTTTGGTTTACAATATTCCAACCTTTAACTCAAATGATTTCCAGTATGAGTAATTGAAAATGTTCAGGAACATTAAACAGTATAAGAATAAGTAGAGAAAAGATAAAAGATAAAGAAAAATAAAAGTAAAAAACAGGAAAGGCAGATATTAAAAGACAAGAATTTTACCTAGCATTAAGTTTTCTAACTTATGTTTTAATTTTGACAATAGTTGTCTATTTCTTCTTGTGTCCCTGCCACATAAGTTATACAATGTTTGTGGTAGTAGATTACAGTGTCTGTCATATTTCACGAGATTTTCTACAAATTGTATTCTTAGTTCATCTCTCCTTTTGCAAAATGACAGGGAATTCAAGCTTGCTAAAGCAGTTTCATAATTTGTGTACTGACTACCTAAGATAACTTCGAAATATCGTTTCTGTATGCTTTCGAGGTGTGAGTGTTGTGCCTGAGTGAAGCCACGGTGCCATACTGGGACTGTGTGAATGGAATATTGCTTCCTTACTAAAACCAAACTGTCTTGCTCGATACAAAATAAACATGCACCCATTTGCTTTCGTGACCATATACTCAACGTGGTTATTCCAACTGAGTGATGAGATAATGTGCACACCTAACAGTTTACACTTATGCACTATGGGTAATTTACATCCATGTACTGATGACTGTGGAAGAGAAAAGTGTCGTTTTGGTGGTAACACAAACCTAACCTCACATTTAAGAGGACTGGGTGTCATTCTGACAGTGACACGATGACGCTCAAGATCATCTAAGGTGTTTTGCATTGTGAAGGTCGTTCTATCAGTAACATCAACAGTTTCACAGAGGGTAAGATCGTCGACATATTTTATATGAAAGTTTGAGTTTCTGCAGATATTATCGATCACAGCCATGAATATAATAGGTCCTAACCTTGTTCCCTGCGGTACACTACACATTATGGTGTCCGACTTCGAGATGCGACAACTACAGGTGGTGAGGGTACTGCAAGTGAGCGGGTTTCTGCAAGAGGGTGGGATACTGCAGGTGGGTATGGTACTGCAGGAGACCAGTTTACTGCACATGGAATAGGCGCTACAGGCGGGCTGTTTACTGTAGGTTGGCGAGGTATTGCAGATGGGCAGGGAGCTAGAGACGGGGGTACTGAGGTGGGCGGGTATAGCACTTTAAGTACTGCTAGTGGTAATGCAGATTGATGTAGATGAACAGAGTACTGCAGGTGGATGGGGTAACGCAGAATAAGGGGGCACTGCAGGTGGGTTGGGTAATGCAGGTGTTTGGGTTAATGCAGATAGAAGGGGTACTACAGGTGGGTGGAATACTGCAAGTGGGGGGTACTGTAGGAGGACGGAGTACTGCAGTTGGGGGTACAGTGGGTGTGGGCACTGCAGATGGGAGGGATATTGTAGGTAGGGAGTGCCGCAGGAAGTTTAGATACTTCAAGTGGGCGGGGTACTGCAGATGGGTGGGGTACTGCACGTGCTGGGGGAATACTGCTGGTGGTGGGGATACTACAGGTAGATGGGGCACTGCAGGTGGTAGGGGCATTACAGGTGAGCGGGGCACTGCGTATGGGTAGGGTACTGCAAGTGAGGGTACTGCAGATGGCGGGACAATGCAGAAGCAGGCGCTGCAGCCGGGATGAAGGTGGATGTGGCACTTCAGGCGCTGAAGGGAACTACGGGTGGGGTACAGGTGGATGTAGGACTATACCTGGGGGCACTGCAGGTGGGAGTAAAGCAGATGGGGATTGCTGTAGGTGAAATTGTTGCAGGTGGAAGTAAAGCAGGTGGGGCTTGCTGTAGGTGAAATTGTTGCAGGTGGGTGGGGTACTGCAGGTGGGAGTAAAGCAGGTGGGGCTTGCTGTAGTTGAAATTGTTGCAGGTGAGTGGGGTACTGCAGGTGGGCAGGATTCTTCAGGTTGGCGGTTTACTGCAGGTGAGCTGGATGGGTGGGGCGCTGCAGGTGGACGGGGTACTACAGGTGGATAGGGCACTGCTGGTAGATGGGATAATGCAAGTGGGTGGGGTACTGCACATGGACGAGACGTTGTAAGTGGGTTCTGTAGATGGGTGGGATACTACAGGTGGATGAGGTTGGGGAAATTTCGACTGATGGTGTGAGGTCAGGTGGAGTATGGTATGGGGAGGGGGGGTGTTGGGTACTTAGTAAATGGCGGCAAACGGCGTGAAGGCACAGATGGTTCAAGGCAGCAGGTGGTGTGAGTAGCCAGGTGTGTAAAGGAAGCAGGTGGTGCGAACAGACAGGTGGTGCAAGGCTGGTGACTAGTGGGTGGGTGGTGTACAAGCATCGGGTGGTGCAGGGAGGCACATGAGTTACGGGAACGTTTGGTAGGATTGGATGGGTGTTGTTAGGTGACAGGCGTTATGAAGGCGGCATACGGTAAGAGAGCTGTAAGTGGTTTGGGGGATGCAGGTGACATAAAGACGGAATATGGTGTGAGGGCGGTAGGTGGTGTAAGAGCGGTAGGTGGTGTGAGGGTGGCAATTGGTGTGAGGTCGGCACTTGGTATGAGGGCGACATGTGATGTGAGGGCGGCAAGTTAATATAAAGGACGGCAAGTAGTGTACATAGTGCGAGAGGGCGGTGGATGGTATGAGGGCGATAGGTGATATGAGTTCGGCAGGTGGTGTGAGGGTTTAGGTGATGTGAATATGGCAAGTATTGTAAAGGCTGCAGATTGTGCGCGGACGGTAGGTGATGTGCAGGCGACAGGACGTGAGGGAAGCATGTGGTGTAAGGGCGGCAAGTGATATTAGGGCGGCCGATGGTGTGAAAGTTGAGGGAAGTGCGAGGGCGGCAGGTGGTGTGAAAGCGGCAGGTGGTGCAAGAACTGTAGGTGGCGTAAGGTTGGCAGGTGATGTGAGGGCGGCAGGTGGTGTGAAAGCGGCAGGTGGTGTGAGAATTTTAGGTGGTGTAAGGTCGGCAGGTGATATGAGGGTGGCAGGCGGTGTGAAAGCGGCAGGTAGTGTGAGGACTATAGGTGGTGTAAGGTAGGCAGTTGATGTGAGGGTGCCAGGTGGTGTGAAAGCGGCAGGTGGTGTGAGAACTGGAGGTGGTGTAAGGTCGGCAGGTGATGTGAGGGTGGCAAGTGGTGTGAAAGCGGTAGCTGGTGCGAGGGCGGCGGATGGTGTGTGAGAGTGTAAGGTGATGTGAAGACGGGAGGTGGTGTGAAAGGTCAGGTGATGTGAGAGTGGAAGGTGGTGTGAGGGCAACAAGCGGTGTGAGTGCGGCAAGTGTTGTGAGGACAGCAGATGATGTTAGGGCGGCAGATGGTGTGAGAATGGAAGACATTGAGGGTAAAAGGTGGCGTGAGAGCGGTAGGTGGTATGAGAACGGCAGTTGGTGTGAGTGAGTAGATGATGTGAGACTGGCAGGTGATGTGAGGGTAGCGGATTGTGTGCTAAAGTAAGGAGAGAATAAGTGAGGGGAGGATGACTTCGAGGATGAACTGTGCGTCAGAAGTGGAGGAACAAGGAGGAGGGGAATAACGAAGAGGAGATGGAGGGCTGGAGTGAAGACAAGAGTGTAACGTGGCCTAAATATGCACGGGTGTGTGACATGCATTGGACAGAGCGAACTGGAGCGATGTGATTTAATGAGATGTAAGTGAGCTAAAACGAAGATCATGACGTGGTTACGGGAAACCCTGGAATGGTTTGTGGTTCTTGGCTGTGGATGGGGGAGTTGAAGGGTTGAGGGGGGGGGGCCGTCATAAATTGAGCTAAAGAGTGGATGTAAGCAAATAAAGCAGTTCTTCGTCTGTTCCTGGCGCTACTTCGCTAAAGCGGGAAAGGGCGAGTAAGTAAAAAGGCATAAACTTATCATTATCAATTATCATAAGTCAGACATTCGGAGCATTACTCGCCCCGCCGTTCCCTTTGAAGTGAAATATCAAATGCCTTTTTTTTTTTTACATATATCTCTACTGTGTCCCGCAGAGATGTTCTTAAGGCTCAGGTTCAATTTTTCGCTCCCTGACAAAACCCTTAGTGATAGGAAGTTGCACCTGGCAGTAACTGACTGCAATACGTCGTACCAATCCTCGCTAAGAACAGCAAACTTTGATGAACATGGAACACTTGTTCTGTTAGCTCTTTGGATCTCTTGATCTTCATTATCGAGTTCTCGCCGAAAGAATTGGTTGGTTGGTTGTTCGAGTTTTAGGCCTATCAACTGCCGGGGTCATCCAGGCTGTCATCGTCAAGCTATATCGAGCTATACATTCTTCAGATATTGAGGATAATCAATCCTAAGACAACGTGCACTCTCAATATGCATCCTCCATTAGTCTATCTTTCTCAAAAGTTTCAAGATCAAATAACACAAACACAGTAACAAATATAAAAGTACGAGATGATGTATTTATAGATTTTTTTGTTAAGTTTTACATGGATTATAAAATTCAAGACCTTAGGATTTTAGCAAAAGTTCGAGATTGATGTGTCACTACAAAGCAGATGTGTGGAACAAGAAGATGCTTAGTTCGCAGCCGCGGGAAGCGTATGGACGTGGGCCAGGACGTGGTGCTGCTGCACCAGTTCCAGCGAGGAAAGTACTGCCCCAATCTCAGCCCGTACGCCCTAAAGGTAGAGGCTTTCCTCAGACTGGCTGACATAAAGTATGAGGTGAGAAATTACGTTTTGTTATACCAAGATGTATATATTTTTTGTACTTGTTCGCCGTTTTACGTGTTATCGAGGTAGCGCCAGGAACAGACGAAGAATGAATAACTAGTTCTACACCATTCATACCCAATAGGCTCATAATGCCAGCAGTTAACATTTTACAGAACCTTACTGTGAAAACGTAGAGTTATATGAACACGAATGTAGTGCATATGAACGAACAATTTCATTGAACAAATAACACCCTCCAACAACCAGGATTCGAACCGAGGACCTTTTGCGTGGTATTCGGCAACGCTAACATCTAGATTAAGATCGCCCCTAATGGGGAAACGATTATTCGACTAAAATTAATCAATACCCTCTGTCTCATATAGATGAGGAATGAGGTCTACATCGCTCAAATCCCATCAGGCTCACATTTGACTGAACCTTACTGTACAATCGCAGATGTATATGAACAGGAATATAGTGCATATGATCGCGCACTTTAATAGAACACATGATAACATCCAACAGCCTGGATTCAAACCCAGGACCTTTTGGGATGTATTCAGGAACGTTAACATCTAGGATATGATCGCTCATAAAAGGGAAATGACTATTCGACTCTGAGTAATCGAATACCTTTTGTCTCACATAGATGAGCAATGGGGTCTACATCGGTCAAATCCCACCAGTCTCACATTACAGCCAATTTGCATTTTATAGTAACATACTGTACAAACGCGGAGGTATACGAACACGAATGAAGAGTATATGGACGCGCATCTTCATAGAACACGCGATACCTTACAATAGCCAGGATTCGAACCTAGGACCTTTTGCGTATTATTCGGCAACGTTAACCTCTAGTCTATCATCACCTCAAACAGGGAAATGACTATTCGATTACAAGTAATCTAATACCCTTCGTCTCACATTCATGAACAACGAGGTCTACAACGGACAAATCCCATCAGGCTCACATTAGAAACAGTTAGCATTTTACAGAACCATACTATACAAACGCGGAGGTATATGAATGTGAATATAGTGCACTTTCATAGAACACAAAATACCCTCCAACATCCAGGATTCGAATCCATGACCTTTTGTGTAATATTCAGAAACGCTAACCTCTAGGCTATGACCGCCCATAATAGGATAATGAGCATTCGTCTACAAGTAATCGAATACCCTTTGTCTCACATAGATAAGCAATGGGGTCTGCATCGGTC
The DNA here is from genome assembly GCA_038088735.1 of Panulirus argus. Taxonomy (NCBI): domain Eukaryota; kingdom Metazoa; phylum Arthropoda; class Malacostraca; order Decapoda; family Palinuridae; genus Panulirus; species Panulirus argus. The sequence continues at coordinate 11,838 of JAYMFT010417919.1, read as the reverse complement.
AAAACCCAACAGTCTCACATTGCTGACAGTTTGCATTCTATAAAACCATACTGTACAAACGCGTTGGTATACGAAGACAAATACAGAGTACATGAAAACGCACCTTCATAGAACACATAATACCCTACAATAACCAGCATTCGAACCTAGGGCCTTTTGCGTATTATTCGGTAACGCTAACCTCTAGTCTATGATCGCCTCTAATAGGGATATGATTATTCGATTACAAGTAGTCTAGCACCCTTAGTCTCATATCCATGAGCAACGGGATGTAAACCGGTTAATTCCTTGCAGGCTCACATTAACAGCAGTTAGTATTTTCCTAAACCTTACTGTGCAAACGTGGAGGTATAATACACGATAATAGTGCATATGAACACACACTTTCATAGAACACATTATACCCGCAACACCCAATATTCGAACCTAGGACCTTTCATGTGGTATTAGGGAACGCTAACCTCCAGGCTATGATCGCCCCTAATAGGGAAATAACTATTTGATTACAAGTGATCGAATATGTATCGTCCATATCCATGAGGAACGGCTCTACAGTAGTCAAATCCCATCAGGTTCACATTACAAACAGTTTCGATTTTACAGAATCTTCCTGTTCAAACGCGGAGGTATATGAATAAGAAAATAGAACACATTTATAGAACACATAATACCCTCAAACAGCCAGGATTCGAGTCCAAGATCTTTTGAGGGGGAGCCGGGAACGTAACCTCTAGTCTATAACCACCCCTGTTAGGTAAATGACTATTCGATTACAAGTAATGGAATAAACTTCGTCTCATATACATGAGAAACGAGGCCTAAACCTGTCAAATCCTATCAGGCTAGCAATACCAACAGTTAGCATTTTAGAAAACCTTACTGTACAAACATAGATGTATAATTCACGAAAATAGTGCATATGAACGCGGAATTCCATAAAACACATAATACTCCCCAACAACCAAGATTCAAACCCAGAACCTTTTTTGTGGTATTCGGGAACGCTAACCTATAGGATATGATGGCCTCTAATATGAAGAAAGAAAACTATTCAGATACAAGTAATCGAATACCCTTTGTATCACAACCTTGAGCAAATGGGTGTATGCCGGTAAAATCACACGAGGCTAACATTACCAGGAGTTAGCATTATACAGAACATCAGTGTACAAACGTGAAGGTATATGAACACGAATATAGTGCATATGACTGAACACTTTCATAAAACACATAATACCCTCCAACAGCCAGGATTCGAACCCAGGATCATTTGCGTGGTATTTGGGAACGCTAACCTCTAGGCCATGATCGTCCCTAATAGGGAAATGACTATTCGACTATCAGCAATCGAATGCTCTTAGTTTCACATAGATGAGCAACAAGGTCTATATCGGTCAAATCCCTACGTGCTCATATTACCACCAGTTCGCATTTTTCTGAACCTTAATGTAAAAATGCAGAGGTCTGTGAATATGAATATAGTGCAAATGAACGCGCATTTTCATAGAACACATAATAACCTTCAATAGCTAGGATTCGAACCCATTATCTTCGGCCGGGTACTCGGGAACGCTAACCTCTATGCTATGATCACCTCTAATAAGGAAATAACTATTAGACTGCTAGTAATCGAATACCCTTCGTAACGCATCCATGAACAACGGGGTATACACAGTCCAAATTCCTCAGAATGACAGTACCAACACCTATCATTTTACAGAATTTTACTGTACAAGCGCAGAGGTAAATGAATACGAATATAGTGCATATGAAAGCGCACTTTCATGAAATAACTAATACCTTCCAACAGCCAGGATTCGAACCAAGGACCATTTGCGTGGTATTCGGCATCGCTATCATCTAATTGGGATATAAATTTTAACTACAAGTAACGAGGTCTTCATCGGTCAAATATCATTAAGCTCACATTTCCAGCAGTTCGCATTTTAATGAGCACTACTCTACAAACACAGATTTATATGTGTTCCATAGAACACATTATACCCTCCAAAAGCCTGGATTCGAATCCATGATCGCCCCTAGTGGGGAACTGACTATTCGACTACAAGTAATCAAATATCCTTCGTCCACATCAATGAGCACCGGGATTTACACCGGTCAAATCCCAACAGGGTCACATTACCAACGGTTAGCATTTTACGGAACCTTAATGTACAAACGCAGAAGTATATGAACACGAATATAGTGCATATGAAACCGCACTTTCATAGAACACATAGCACCCTACAACAGCCAGAATTCGAACCCAGGACCTTTTACGTGGGATTCGGCAACGCTAACATCTAGGCGATGATCGACCCTAATAGGGAAATGACTATTCGATTACAAGTAATCGAATACCCTTCGTCTACAACCATGTGCAACGGGGTCTACACCGGTCAAATCTCATCAAGCTCACATTATCAGCAGTTAGCCTTTTACAGAACCTTACTGTACAAACTCGGACGAATATGAATGCGAATGTAGTGCATATGAAAACGCACTTTCATAGAACACATAATACACTGCAACTTCATTGATTCGAACCCAGATCGTTTAGCGTGGTATTTGGGACCACTAACCTTTAGGCGATGATCCTTCTTAAGAGGGAAATGACTATTCGAATACAAGTAATCGAATACCCTATGTCTCAAGCAAATGAGCAACGGGGTCTACATCGGTCAAATCCCATGAGTCTCACATTACCGGCAGTTTGTATTTTGCAGAACCATACAGTACAAACGCAGAGGTATATGAAAAAGAATATAGTGCATATGAACGCGCACTTTCATGTAACACATGATATCCAATAATAGCCAAGATTCGTACGCAGGACCTTTTCTTGGTATTCGAGAACGCTAACCTCTAGGCTATGTTCGCCTCTAATAGAGAAATGACTATTCGATTGTAATTAAGTACCCTTCGTCTTATATCCATGAAGAATGAGGTCTACACCGGATAAATCCCATCAGGCTAATATTACGAACAGTTAGCGTTTTAGAAAACCTTTCTCTACAAAATCGGAGGTTTAATAAACGAAAATAGTGCATATGAACGAACAGTTTCACAGAAGTAATAATACTCCCCAACAACCAGGATTGGAACCGTTTTTTGTGGTATTGGGAGCGCTAACCTCTAGTCTATGATCGTCTCTAATAGGAAAAAGATTATTCAGCTACAAGTAATCGAATACCCTTTGTTTCACAACAATGAGCAACGAGGTCTATACTGGTCAAATCACATCTGGGTAAGATTAACAGCAGTTATCATTTTACAGAACAATACTGTACAAACGCAGTGGTATATGAGCAAGAATATAGTGCATATGAACGCATGCTTTCAAAGAACTCATGATACCCTGAAACAACCTGGATTCGAGCCTAGAACCTTTTGGGAAGTATTCAGGAAGGCTAATATGTAGGCTAAGTTCGCCACTAAAAGGAATATAACTATTCGATTACAAGTAATCGAATAACCTTCGTCTCACATGCATGAGGAACGGGGTCTACATCGTTCAAATCCCATGAGGCTCACAGTACCCGCATTTAGCATTTTACGGAACCTTAATGTACAAACGCGGAGGTATATGAACAGAAATATAGTGCATATGAGGCAGCACTTTCATAGAGCACATAACACCCTCTAACAGCCAGGATTCGTACGCAGGACCTTTTGCGTGGTGTTCGGCAACGCTAAACTTTAGATTATGATCGACCCTAATAGGGAAATGACTATTCGATGACAAGTAATCGGATGCCGTTCCTTCATATCCATGAGCAACGGGGTCTACACCGTCAAATCCCTTCAGGCTCACATTGCCATCAATTAGCCTTTTACATAACTTTACTGTACAAACGTTGAGGTATATGAATACGAATGTGGTGCATATGAAAACGCAATTTCTTAGAACACATAGTACGCTCCAACAGCCAGGTTTTGAACCAAGGACCTTTGGCCTGGGAATCGGGAACGCTGACCTCTAGACTGTGATTGCCTCTAATAGGCAATCAAATGTAATCAAATGCCCTTTGTCTCACATAGATGAGTAATGGGGACTATATCGGTCAAATCCCATCAGTCTCACATTACCAGCAGTTTGCATTTTACAAGACTATACTATACAAACGCGGAAGTATATTAACAAGAATATATTGCATATGAATGCAAATTTTCAAAGATCATATAATACCCTACAATAGCCAGGAATCGAATTCAGGATTTTTTCGTGGTATTCGGGAAAGTTAACATCTAGACTATGATCGCCCTTAAAGGGGAAATGACCATTCACTTACAAGTAGTCGAATATGTTTCGTCCATATCCATGAGCAACGGGGTCCACACCGGTCAAATCCCATCAGATAAATTTACCAGCAATTACTGTTTTAGAGAACCTTACTGTATAAACGCATAGGTATATTGATATGAATATAGTGCATATGAACACGCACTTTCATAAAACATATAATTCCCTCCAATAGCCACGATTCGAACCCAGGACCTTTGGCGAGGTAGTCGGGAACGCTAACCTCTAGGCTGTGATCGCCTCTAATAGGGATATGACTCTGGCTATTCGGTTGCTAATAATGAAATACCCTTCGTGATGCATCCATGACAACGAGGTCAACACCCTTCGAATCCCATGAGAATCACATTACTAGCAGTTATCATCTTACAGAACTTTACAGTACAAACGCTGAGGTATATGAACACGAATGTAGTGCATATGAATACGCACTTTCATAGAACACGTAATACCCTCCAACAGCCAGGGTTCAAACCCAGGACCTTTTAGAAGGTATTCGGGAACGTTTACATCTAGGCTATGATCGCCCCTAATAGGGAAATGACTATTTAACTTCAAGTAATCGAATAACATTTGTCTCACATCCAAGAGCACCGGGTCTACATCGGTCAAATCCCATGAGGCTTTCATTACCAAGAGATAGAATTTTACAGAACCTTAATGTACAAACGCGGAGGTATATGAACAAGAATTTATTGCATATGAGCTCGCACTTTCATAGAACACATAATACCCTCCAATAGCCAGGATTCGAACCCAGGGCCTTTTGGGAGGTATTCGGGAACGCTGACATCTAGGATATGATCGCCCCTAATAAGGAAATGACTATATGACTACAAGTAATCGAATGACATTCGTCTTACATCCATGAGCAACGAGGTCTACACCGGTCAAATTCCATGAAGCTCTCATTACCAGAAGTTAGCATTTTACAAAACCATAATGTACAAACGCGGAGGTACATGAACACAAATATAGTGCATATGAAACCGCAATTTCATAAAACACAAAACATCCTCCAAAAGCCAGGATTCGAACACAGAACCTTTTTGCAGTAAACAGCAACGCTGATCTCTAGGTTATGATCGCCCCTAATACGAAAAGGACTATTCGACTGCAAGTAATCGAGCACCCTTTGTCTACATCGGTCAAATCCCAACAGGCTCACATTACCAGCAGTACGCATATTACTGAAACTTATTGTACAAACGCGGAGGTATATGAACACGAATATGGTGCATATGAACACATAACACTCTCCAAAAGCCAGGATTCGAACTCAGGACAATTAGCGTGGTATTCATGAACGTTAACGTCTAGGCTAAGGTCGCCTCTAACATGGAAATGACTATTCGCTTACAGCAACGTGATCGAATATCCTTCATTTCACATCCATGAGGAACGAGGTCTACACTGGTCAAATCACATGAGGCTAACATCGCTAGCAGTTAGCATTTTACAGACCTTTATTGTTAAAACGCGAGGGAATATGAACAAGAATATAGTGCATATGTAAACGCACTTTCATAGAACACATAATACCCTCTCACAGCCAGGATTCGAACGCAGGACCGTTTGCTTGGTAATCGGGAACGCTAACATTTAGGCTATGATTGCCCCTAATACGTAAATGATTATTCGATTACAAGTTTTCGTATACGTTTCGTCCACACTCATGAGCAACGGGGTATACATCGGTCAAATCCCATCAGTATTACATTACCAGCACTTACCATTCTACAGAACCTTGCTGTTTAAACGCATAGGTATATCAACCTGAAAATTGTGCTTATGAACGTGTACTTTCATAGAAAACGTAATCCCTTCCAACGGCCAGGATTTGAACCTACGACCTTTGGCGGGGTATTCGGGAACTCTAACCTCTAGGCTATGATCGTCTCTGGTAGGGAAATGACTATTCGACTACAAGTAAGAGAATAACCTTAATTTCACTTCCATGAGTAAAGAGGTGTACAACAGTCAAATCCTACCAGGTTCACGATGCCAATAGTTCGCATTTTACTGAACCCTACTGTACAAATGCGGAGGAATATGAAGAAGAATATAGTATATATGAATGCGCACTTTCATAGAACATATAATATCCTCCAACAGCAAATAATTGAACCCAGGAACTTTTGCGAGGTAATCGGGAACGCTAATATCTAGGCTATGATCGCCCTTAATAGGGAAATGTCTGTTCGACTACAAGTAATGGAATAACCTTCGACTCACTTCCGTGAGCAACTGGATGGACACCGATCAAATCCCATGGACCTCTCATTACGAGCAGTTAACATTTTAGAGAACACTGATATGCAAAAGCGGAGGCATATGAACACGAATATAGTGCATATGAAACCGCACTTTCATAGAACATATAACACAATCCAACAACCAGTATTCGCACCAAAGACCTTTTTCGTGGTATTAAGAAACGTTAACTTGTAGGCTATGATCGCCCCAAATAATGAAATGACGATTGGACCACAAAAAATCGAAAATTCTTTGTCTCACATAGATGAGCAACGAGGCCTACATCGGTCTCATTCTAGTAGGCTCACTTTACCAGCAGTTCGCATTTTACCGTACAATCGCAGAGGTATATGAACAATAATATAGTGCATATCAACTCGCAGTTTCATAGAACACATAATATACTCCAACAATCAGGATTCGAACCCAGCTCCTTTGGCATGGTATTTGGGAACGCTAAGATCTAAGATCTAAGAGGGATGTTACTATTCGGCTACAGGAAATCGAATATGCTTTGTCTGTCATTCATGAGCAACGGGGTCTACACCGGTCAAATCCCATGACGTTCACACTGCCAGCAGTTAGCATTTTACAGAACCTTAATGTACAATTGAGGAAGGTATATTAACATGAATATAATGCATATGAAACAGTAATTTCATCGAATACATAACACACTCCAACAGCAAGGACTCGAACTAAGGACCTTTGGCGTGGTATTCGGCAACGCTAACATCTAAGCTATGATCCACCCTAAGACGGATATGACTATTCTGCCACAAGTAATCGAATACCTAGTGTTTCATATCCATTAACAACGAGGTCTACACCTGTCAAATCCCACAGACCTCTCATTATAGGCAATAAACATTTTAGAGAACTACAATATGCAAAAGCGGAGGTATATGAACACGAGTGCATATGAAACTGCACTTTCATAGAACACATAACACTTTCCAACAGCCATGATTCGAACCCAGGACCTTTTGCGTGGTATTCGGCAACACTAACCTCTAGGCTATAATCGCCCTAAATAGGGAAATGACTACTGGACTACAAGCAATCGAAAACCCTTTGTCTCACACAGATGAGCAACGAGGTTTACATCAGTCAAATCAAATCAGGCTCACTTTGCCAGTAGTTCGCATTTTACTGAACCTTACAGTACAAACGCAGAGGTATATGAACAAGAATATAGTGCATATGAACGCGCACTCTCATGGAACACATAATACGATTCAAAAGCCAGGATTAGAAATAAAGACCATTTCTTGGTATTCGGGAACGTTAACCTTTAGGCTCTGATCACCCCTAACAGGGAAATTACTATTCGATTTTGTTTCATATCCATGCATAACGAGGTCTACACCGGACAAATCCCACCAGGCTCATATTATAAACAGTTAGCATATTACAGAACCTTACAGTTCACACGCGGAGGTATGTGAACACGATTATAGTTCACTCTCATAGAACATAATACCATCCAACATCCAAGATTCGAATCCAGGACATTTTGCGTGGTATACGGGAACTCTAACCTCTAGGCTATGACTGTCTCTAATAGGGATATGAATGTTCGATTACAAGTATTCGAATAAACTTCGTCTCCTATCCAAGAGCAACAGGATCTAAACTGGTCAAATTACGTCAGGCTCACATTACCAGAAGTTAGAATTTTACAAAACCTTACTGTGCGAATGCGGAGTTATGATACACGAAATTTGTTTATATGAACGCGCACTTTCATAGAACACATAATACCCCCCAACACCGAGGATTCGAACCCAGAACCTTTCGTGTGGTATTCAGGAAAGCTAACCTCTAGGCTATGAATCGCCTTTAATAGGGAAAAGACGATTCAGTTACAAGTAATCGAATACCCTTCGTCTCACATCCATGAGCATCGGGGTTTATACCGGTGAAATCACATGATGCTAACATTACCAGCAGTTAGCATCTTACAGAACCTTTCTGTACAAACGAGGAGGTATATGAACACGAATATAATGCATACGAACACGTACTTTCAGAGAACATATAATTCCCTCCAACAGCCAGGATTCGAACCCAGGACCGTTTTTGTGGTATTCGGGAACGCTAATCTGTAGGCTGTGATTGCCCCTAATAGGGAAATGACTATTTGATTACAAGTAATCCAATACGTTCCGTCCACCTCCATGAGCAAAGGGGTCCAGAACGGTCAATCACATCAGAATTACATTACCAGCAGTTACCATTCTAGAGAACCATACAATGCAGAGGTATATCAACACGAATGTAGTGCATATGAACGCGCACTTTCATAGAACACAATACTCTCCAACAGCCTGGATTCGAACCGAGGACCTTTCACATGGTGTTCGGCAACGCAAACCTCTAGACTATGATCGCCCCAAAGAGGGTAATGACTGTCCGACTTCAAGTAATCGAATGCCCTTTGTCTCACGTAGATGATCAACGAGGTCTATATCGGGCAAATCCCATCAGACCAACATTACCAAGAGTTCGCCTATTTTACTGAACCTTACTGTACAAACGGAAAGGTATATGAACAAGAATGTAGTGCATATAAACGCGCAGTTTCATAGATCACAAAATACCCTCCAATTCCGGGATTCAAACCCAGGACGTTTTGCACGGTATTCGACAATGCTAACATCTAGGCTATGATCGCCCTTAATAGGGAAATAACTATTTGACTACGGGCATTAGATTATTTGTAACCAAATAGTCATTTCCCTATTAGGGATGATCATAGGCTAGAGGTTAGCGTTCCCGACCACCACGCTAAAGGCCCTGGGTTCGAATTCTGGCAGTTGGATGGTATATGTTTTATATGAAAGTGCGAGTTCATATATCTCCTTGTTTGTAGGGTCAGGTTCTGTAAAATGCTAGTTGCTGCTAATGTGAACCTGATGGGATCTGACCGGTGTAGACCCCGTTGCTAATGGGAATGAGACGCAGGGTTTTTTATTACCTGTAAGCAAATAGTCTTTTCCCTATTAGAGGCGACCTTAGCCTAGAGGTTAGTCTTCTCGAATACCACGCAAAAAGTTATGGGTTCGAATCCTGGTTGTTAGAGGGTACTATATGTTCTATGAAAATGAACGTTCATATGCACTATATTCGTGTTAATATGCCCCCGCGTTTTTACAGTAAGCTTCTGTTAAACCTTACATGCTGTTGATGTGAGCCTGAAGTGGTTTGACCGTTAAAGATCCCTTTCCTCATAGACGTGAGACAAAGGGTATTCGATTACTAGTCATCGAATAATCATTTTTCTATTAGGGGTGATCTTAGCCTAGAGGTTAGCGTTCCCGAATACCACGCAAAAGATCCTGCGTTCTAATCCTGGCTGTTGGAGGGTAGTACGTGTTATATGAAAGAGCACGTTAATTTGCCATATATTCGTGTTCATATACCTCCGCGCTCATACAGTAAGGCTCTTTAAAATGCTAGCTTCTAGTAATGTGAGCCTGATGGGATTTTACCAGTGTGGACCCCGTTGCTCACAGATGTAAGACGAAGGGTATTCGATTACTTTAAATCGAATAGCCATTTTCAATTGGGGGAGGTAAAGGCCTGGAGGCTAGCATTCCCTCGCCCCGGAAAAGCTCCTGAGTTCGAATCCTAACTGTTGGAGGGTATTATGTGTCCTATGAAAGTGCGCGTTCATATGCACTATATTGGTGTATATATACCTCCGCTTTTGTACAGTAAGGTTCTGTGAAATGCTAACTTCTAGTAATGTGAGCCTGTTAGGATTTGACCGGTATAGACCCCGCTGTTAATGGATGTGAGAGGAAGGTGTATTCGATTACTTGTAACGAGTAGTCATTTCCCTATTAGGGACAAATATAGCATAGAGGTTAACGTTCCCAACTACCACGCTAAAGGTCCTGAGATCGAATTCTGGCAGTTGGAGATTATTATTTGTTCTATGAAAGTGTGCGTTCATATGCTCTATATTCGTTTCCATATACCTCCGCCTCTGTACAGTAAGTTTCTGCAAAATGCTAGCTGCTGGTAATTTGAGCCTCGTGGGATTTGACCGGTGTAGACCCTGTTGCTCATAGATGTGAGACGAAGGGTATTCGATTACTTGTAATCGAAGTTATTTCACTATTAGTGTCGATCTTAGGCTAAAGGTTAGCGTTCCCTAATACCACGCAAAAAGTCCTGGGTTCGAATCGTGGTTGTTAGAGGGTACTATATGTTCTATGAAAGTGGATCTTCATATGCGCTATATTCGTGTTCATATACCTCCGCGTTTTTACAGTAAGGTTCTGTAAAATTTTAGCTGCTGTTAATGTGAGCCTGGTGTGATTTGACCGGTGCAGACCCCGCTGCTCATGAATGTGAGGCAAAGGGTATTCGATTACATGTAATCGAATAGTAATTTTTCTATTGGGAGAGATCTTAGCCTGGGTTCGAATCCTGGTTGTTAGAGGGTACAATATGCTCCATGAAAGTGGAACTTCATATGCACTATATTCGTGTTCATATACCTCCGTGCTTATACAATAAGGCTCTGTAAAATACTAGCTTCTGGTAATGTAAGCCTGATGGGATTTGACCGTTGTGGACCCCGATACTCATGGATTTGAGACGAAGGGTATTCGATTACTTTTGATCGAATAGCCATCTTTCTATTAGGGGCGATCATAGCCCAGAGGTTAGCGTTTCCACTACACCGCATAGGGTCCTGAGTTAGAATCATAGCTGTTGGAGGGTATTATATGTTCTTTGAAAGTGTTCATTTACCTTCTCATTTGTACTGTAGGGTTTTGTATAATGCTAACTGCAAGTGATGTGAGCCTAATTGGATTTGACCGGTGTAGACCCCTTTGCTAACGGATATGAGACGGAGGGTATTTATTTACTTGTAATGGAATAGTCATTTCTCTGTTAGAGGTCATTAGAGGTTAGCGTTCCCGTCTATCATGCTAAAAGTCTTTGGTTCGAATCTTGGCAGTTGAAGGGTATTATGTGTTGTATGGAAGTACGCCTTCATATGCACTATATTCGTTTTCATATACCTTCGCGTTTGTACAGTAAGGTTCTGTACAATTCTAGCTGCTGGTAATGTTAACCTGATGGGGTATGACCAGCGTAGACCCGTTACTCATGGATGTGAGACAGAGCATTCGATTACTTGTAATAGAATAGTCCTCTGTTCTTGACGCTACCTTGCTTACACGGGAAATAGCGAATATATATATATATATATATATATATATATATATATATATATATATATATATATATATATATAT
>JAYMFT010417918.1:0-32893 GCA_038088735.1 Panulirus argus | reverse complement strand
CTCTCTCTCTCTCTCTCTCTCTCTCTCTCTCTCTCTCTCTCTCTCTCTCTCTCTCTCTCTTTCTCTCTCTCTCTGACGCAAACACATGACCCAGGCTGACACAGTCGAGACTCCTGTGACCACAGACTCAACACAACCTTATGCTTAACCTGTGACATTTATGCTAATCATATCTGTAAAGTTAGACAAAGATATAAAACATTACAAAGGGTACAATGGAGGTAACAGATGATTTAAGGTAAATTATCACTAATACATTGGTATGTATTCATTAATATTTGGTCGAGGGAAAACATATATCATATTAGTCTGTTCACGTCCTAAAGTGACAACTATAGTTTCGTTTCTTTGTGTTGAGATGACGACTTAGCCAGCATATATCCCTGCAGTACCTAGGCCCGGGTCCTTCAGATTGCAGGTCTTCCCGGTTGCTAGTTTGAGTGTCAAGTCCCAAAGCAAGTTCATATGATCTGAAGTTCTTATAGCAGGTTCTCCTGGTTTGGAGTCCTTATGGTAGGTCCTCCCTGTCTGGGGTCCTGATAATAGGGCCTCCCGGCCTGGTGTTCATGTGACGGGTCACAAGTCACCTGGAGGCAGGTCCTTCAGGTAGTGTAGAGAGAGCAAGAGAGTGAAGAGGTAGGTGGAGCCGGGCCAACCAGACGATAGTCTTCACTGACCTGTCTCACGGGGGAGGCAACGCCCCGTCCTCACCTGTGTCCAGCTTTGACTTCTGACTTAATAAAACACCCTCATATATGGACTGTTTTGTTTCTGAGACCATCCTGCCCCCACCAGTGTCAATACCCACACCGAATGAAATCAGAATTATTGAACTATCATTTTGCACACAATTTGTTCACAGTAAATCATCAGCAGTGGTGCAACACTGGAAGGTAGCGAGGGTTTAACGAAGATAACACGACAACTGGACGACCAGTATACGGCCGCACGAACATCATGACGTCACTGTACGACGACTATAAGACGCCGGGAGATGACCGCGGCTCAAGCGCACGGCAGCCACTAGGTAACTGTGACACACACGACACTTCTATGGCAGTTATTACGCTACTGAGTGAACTGTGAGACGACAGCGTGGTAATAAAACGGTTGTACGACTATGAGTTATTTGCACGACCATCAGGTTACAAGAAGAACCAGGAGATAGCGTGTGAATACCGCAAGACAACATCATGACAGCCGCAAGACGACCAAATGACGACTCTTATGACAACACATGACAGTCTGTAGAGAACGTAGATCGGAGTCTGGCATCTCAATTCACTAAGGTAGAGCGTCTAGCAGGCCTGCGGAAGCTCGCTAATGAGTGAATATAGAGAACAGTCTGTCTAAAGACCACAAGGTCTGTGCTGTCTACAGACCCGCCGATTCTAACCAAAGACAGATCCTAACATAAAGCCGAATTTTCAAAAATGGTCGAGCAAATAGTTTGACTTCATTAGTGAAGCTATTGTTTCCAGGAATAACTTCACACTCACTCAGTAGGTACACCTGGAAACACGCGCCCTCATCAGTCAGGCAAACCATGTCCCCATCAAAGGACCCAGCACTCAGACCTCAGCCAGTGCCATTCGTGCACACCGGTACTGAGGACGATGGACAGCGGTGGGATGTATCATATGACTGACCTGAACAGAGCTTTCCACGGGGTTATTAAGATGGGACTATCAAACTGATCCTCTGTTCTTCATATCAGCAATCTGGATGTAGGACACAGGAATCAACAACAGCTTAGGTTGCCGACGACATGAAGACGGAACGAAGGACATTTATGGGGAGATAAACACCACTGAGCAGGAGGACTGCAGGCCAGTGTTAGAATGGAGGAAAGCGTGACGAAGGACACCTGATGTGGGAACATGTGAATGACACAGGCTGCGGCAAGACTGACGTAGGTCCTCATCATGACCACCTGGGGAGAGCGACCGTAAGACATTTCTGACGCAACTATGACTGCGTATAACAACTATGACGCAACTGTACAACGGCTATGAGACAACTGTATAAAAACTATGAAACAACTGTATGACAACTATGACGCAACTGTACAACAACTATAAAACAACTGTATAACGACTATGGCACAAAACCGTACAACTGTGACATAACCGTATAACAACTATGACACAACTGTACAGCAACTATGAAACAACTGTATAACAACTATGACACAACTGTACAACAGCTTTGACACAACTGTAAAAGATTTTTGACACAACTGTACAACTGTGACACAACTGTATAACAACTATGACACAACTGTACAACAACTATGACACAGCTGCACATCAACTATGACACAAATTTTAAACCACTATGATACAACTGTATGACAACTATGACACAACTGTACAATATCTATTATACAACTGAACAACTGTGGAACAACCTTATAACAACTATGACACAGCTGTACAACAACTATGATACACAACTGTACAAATATGACACAACTGTACAGCAACTATAACAACTGTACAACAACTATGACACAACTGTATAAAAACAATGACTCAACTGTACAAATGTGACAGAACTCTATAACAACTGTGGCACAACTGCACAACTGTGAAAAACTGTATAACAACTTTGACATAACTGTACAACAACTATGATACAACTGTTTATTCATCTATGACACATGTGAGCAACTGTGACACAATTGTACAACAACTGTGACATAACTGTATAACTGTGACACAACTTTATAACAACTATGACACAACTGTATACCTGGGACACAACTGTACAACAACTTTGACACAACTGTATAATAACTATGACAACTGTACAAGTGTGTCACAACTCTATAACAACTGACACAACTGTATAACTTTGACATAACTCTATAACAACTATGACACAACTATACAACAACAATGACATAACTGTACAACAACTATAACACAACTTTACAACTATAACACAACTGCACAACTATGACACAACTGCTCAACAACTATGACACAAATGTGTAACAACTATAACACAACTGTACAACAACAATGACACAACTGTATAGCAACTATGACACAACTGCTCAACAACTATGACACAACTGTACAGCTATGACACAAGTGTACAACTACGACACAACTGCTCAACAACTATGACACAACTTTACAACAACTATGACACAACTGTATAGCAACTATGACACAACTGTAAAACAGCTATGACACAACTGAACAACAGTGACACAACTGTACAACAACTGACACAACTGTGATAGTGTGACAAAACTGTATAACAACTATGACACACTTGTATAACTATGACACAACTGTACAACAATTATGACGTAACTGTACAACTGTGACACAACTATACAACAACTATGACACAACTGTAAAAGTGTGACACAAATTTATAACAACTAAGACACAACAACTATGATACAACTGTAAAATAGATGTGACACAATTGTACAACAACTATGACACAACTGTACAACTATGACACAACTGCATAACAATGACATAACTGTATAACAACTATGACACAACTGCACAACAATAGATAGCTATAAATGGCTGTGACACAACAGCATACCCGGTATACACAGTTGCATAACTCTAAGATGACTACAAAACACCTGTCCAAAAGTCACTGCTAAAACAATTTAGAAACCAGTAACGCTTCAGACGAATTAGGACCATTGGTAATGCTCACGACAACTTAGGAACTACCAATGGCGTTTAAGACGACTTTGGAACGACCAATAACACTTAAGACGACTTAAGAACCACCATTAACACTTAAGACCACTTAGGAACCACCAGTAACGCTTTAGACAATTTAGGAACTACCAGTAACGCTGAAGACGATTTAGGAACCACGAGTAACGCTTCAGACAACTTAGGAACTCCTAGTAACGCTTAAGACGAATTAGGAACCACTAGTAACGCTTGAGACAACTTAGGAACTACCAGTAACGCTTAATAAGAATTAGGAACCACCATTAACGCCTAAGACGACTTAGGAACTACTAGCAACGCTTAAGACGACTTAGGAACCACCAGTAACGCTTAAGACGACTTAGGAACCACCAGTAACGCTTAAGACGACTTAGGAAACACCAGTAACGCTTAAGACAACTTTGGGACCACCACTAATGCTCAAGACAACCTAGGAACTACCAGTAACGCTTAAGACGACGTAGGAAACACCAGTAACGCTTAAGACAACTTAGGAACCACCACTAATGCTTAAGACAACCTAGGAACTACCAGTAACGCTTAAGACGACTTAGGAACTACCAGTGACGCTTAAGACAACTTAGGAACTACCAGTGACGCTTAAGACAGCTTAGGAACTGCCTTTAACGCTTAAGACAACTTAGGAACCACCAATAACGCTTAAGACGACTTAGGAGCCGCCAGTAACGCTCAAGACAGTTTAGAAACCACCAGTAACGCTTACAATAACTTAGGAACTACCAGTAACGATTAAGACAATTTAGGAGCCATCAGTAACGCTTAAGGCAACTTAGAAGCCACCAGTAACGCTTAAGACAACATAGGAACCAGAAGTAACGCTTAAGACAACTTAGGAAGTAACAATATTACTTTGCACATCTTAGGAACCAACAGTAATGCTTAAATCAGTTTACAAACCATCTTAGTATCCAAAAATAACTCTTTATACGACTTAGGAACCATCAGCAACGTTTACGAATAACAATGACTCTGAAGATCCAACAGTATCACTTAAGACAACTTAGAAATCAACAGCAACCATGGAGAAAATGACAACTACTGAGCGATCTTAGAGCCCAAAAGTAGCCTTCGAGACAACTTAGGAATCACCAGACAACTTGAGACAATTTAGAAACCAACGATAACGACTTAGGAGCCAACAGTAACGCTTAGGACGACTTAGGCCCAATAGTACTTCTGACTACAACTTAGGAACCTAGGAAAAAACAGCAACGCTTGAGACAATTCAGATAACAATTAACGCTAACAACTTAGGACCCAGCAGTAAGCCTGAGGCAACTTAGAAACCAACAATAAAGCTTAACATAACTTACAAACCAATAGCAAAGCTTTATAAAACTTAGAACTAATGGTGCTGCTTAAGTTATCTCGCTAATCAACAGTAATATCACTACTTAGGAACCAACAGTAACACCTGAGACGATTTAAAAAGCCAACAGTACTCTTAAGACAACTTAGAAACCAACAGTGACGCTTCATACAACTCAGGAACCATCAGTGACTTTTCGAGCATCTTAGAAACCAACAGTAACGCTAAAACAATTCTAGGAGCCAATAGTAATGCTTCAGACAACATAGAAGCCATTAGTAACTCTTAAGACAACTCAGAAACCAACAGTAACGCTAAAGACAACTTAGGCGACAATGGTAATACTTCAGATAACTTAGGAAACAGAAATAACACTTAAGATAACTTAAACGCCAACAGTAACACGTGATTTGTCTTGACTTTGTGGAATATGTAGAGCGTGAAACTCTGTGTCATTTTGTGCATTCTAGCAAGAAAAAGATATCTACAAAGTTTGATATATAGAATCATATAATCCGGATTTCCTTGACACGACTTAGAAACCAACAGTAGTGGTTACGACGACTAAAGAACCAAGAGTAACGACCAAGACAACTTTGTGACCAAAGGAGTCGCTTAAAACATCTTAAGAACCAACAACGACATTTAAGACAAATTAGTATCACACATTAACATTTAAGATGACTTAAAAATCAATAGCAATGCTTAAGACAACATGGAAACCAACAGAACGATCAAGACAACTTAGGTACCATTGGTAATACTTACTACAACTTAGGGACCAACGGTAACGCTGAAGACAAATTGGAACCCAGCCTTACCAATTGAAACACTTAAGACAACTTAGGAACAACACACTACATAAAACTTAATTCAAACGTTGACACAGCTGACATACACATTTTAGGAGTTAACAGTAAAGCTTGGGACAACCTAGAAACTAAGAATAATGTTCAAACAACCTAGAAACCAACAGTAGCACTTCATAACATAGGAACTAAGATAAACACAAAGATCAAATAGAAATCATCAATAGATCTTAAAGAAACTTAGAAACGAAACGGTAGCCCTTGAGATAATTTAGGAATCAACCAAAATACTTGAAACAAGCTACGATCAACAGAAATGTTTCAGACAACACAGAAATCTGCAGTAACATTTATAACAATCTAGGCACCAACAGTAAAACGTGAAGGACCTTAGGAACCAACATTTATAACTGAGACAATCTTTGAACTAACATTAATACATAAGACAACTTAGGAGTCATCATTAGCACTTGAGGCAAGTTAGGAGCCAACAATAACACCAAAGACAACTTAGAAACTAGCAGTAACACCAAAGAGGACTTCATTACGAAGAGTAACACCACAGACGACTTAGGAACCAAAGTTAATACCAAAGACAACTTAGAAACCAACAGCAACTCTTGAGGTAGTTTAGGAACCAAAATCAAGCCCTGAGACAACTCAGGAACCAACAGTAATGCTTCAGACAACGCTGGATCCAACAGAAGCAATTAACAAATTAACACTCACACTTGCTATGTCTTAGGAACCATAAGCAACACGTGAGAAAACTTAGGAACCGGAAGTGATGCTTCAGACAACGGTACCAATCGAAGTGATCAAGGCAACTTAGGAACCAAAAGCATCATCTGAGGAAACCAACAGTAACACTTGAGACAAAGTAGGAGACAAATAGTAATGTTTAAGACAATCGAAGAAACAACAGCAACCTTAAAGTCAACTCAGATATTAACAGTAACGTTAATTACAACTTAGGGACCAAACAGCAACCCTGGAGACACTTTAACTTCGAATATTAACTTGACACAGTTTCAGGATGAACAGCAAAACTCGAGACAACTTAGGAACCAAGACTATCATAAATCAGCTTAGAAATCTAAAGTAAAATTTTTGACAGCTTAAGAGACCAATTGTAACACTTAAGATAACTAACAAACTAAAGTCATCACTTATGACAAATAAACAGTCAATAGAAAGTCTTAAAACAACTTAGAAACCTACAATAACACTTGAAATATATATATATATATATATATATATATATATATATAGAATCCACATGAACATTTTCAACAACTTAGGGCCTATCAGTAATGGTTCAGATAGATTAGTAAACAAAACTAACATGCAGGGCAACCTAGGAACAAAGAGTAACGTTTAAAACAATTTAGGAACTGACAGTAACGCCCGTGACAACTGAGGAGGCAACGGTATCACTTAAGACAATTTAGGAATCAACAATTACGCTGAATTCAACTTAGGAACCAACAGTAACTCTAAGGACAACAATCAACAGTAACAGTTCAGACAGACAAAAGATGAACACTACCACTTGAGACAGGTTTTGAACCAATAGCAACAATTGAGAAAACGTAGGAACAAATACCAGCATTGCTTACTTAGAAACAAAAATAAAACCTACGGCGACTTAGAGACTAATAATAACGCTTAAAAAGAGAACTTATGAACCAACAATGACGCTTACGACAACTTAGGAACCAAGAGAGACGTTTACGACAACTTAGAAAGCAACAGTGACGCTTACGACAATTTAGAAAGCAACAGTGACGCTTACGACAATTTAGAAAGCACCAGTGACGCTTACAATAACTTAGAAAGCAACAGTGACGCTTACGACAATTCAGAAAGCAACAGTGACGCTTACGACAGCTCAAAAGCCTATGATAACTCTTGAGCAACCTAGAAACCCAGAGTAACACTTGGGAGACGCTGGTAAGATTCAGAACATTTCAAAAACCAATAGTAATGCTCTGGACAACTTAGGAACCAAGGGAAATGCTCAGAATAACTTTAGAACCAACAGCAACCCTTAAGATAACTTAGAAACAAAGAGTAACACTTCAGACAAGTTAAATCCAGCATCAACATCAACGATAACTTAGGAATCAACTGTAACAATCAAGACAAAGAATAACTTTAGGTTACAAGACAACTTAAGATCTGAGGGCAAGTCTTAAGAAAACTTGACAATTAAGACCAACACATGAAACGACTTTACGAACTTAGAGGCCAGACGCAACGCAACACTTGAGACATTAACACGAACGAACAGGAGCACATGAAAACTTATGAACCAACACTAAAACTTGTGAAACCTTAAAAATTAAAAGTAAAGCTTTAGAGAACTTAGTGACACTAGAACTATTAGTTACAAGAATATAGCAGACAACGGTAATGCTCAAGATAATTTGGTAGCTAACAGTAATACTTGAAACGGCTTTGTACCCTACAGTAATGCTTACAGTAACTCAAGAACTAACAGTAACCCTCATAGCAATTTAAGAACCAACAATAACGCTTAAGATAACTTAGGAGCCAACAGTAACGCTTAGAACACCTTAAGACCTAACGGTAGCCCCTGAGACAACTTAAGACCTAACGGTAACCTTTGAGACAACTTAGAAACTAAAAAGTAACACTTAAGATAACCTAGGATCTGACAGTAGCTCTTGAGACAACTTGACAGCGAAGAGAAGTACTTAAGATAACTTTATACCTAAAATTAACACTTTAGATAACTGAAAAAATCGTGTTCAATGAAAAAAATTAGGATTTATCAATAATATTCAGGACAACTTAAGAACCATCACTAATGGTGAAGACAACTTAGGAATCAACATTATCGCTTGGAAAACTTAGGAACCATTAGTAGCATGCAGGAGGACCCTGGAACCGACCGTAACGCTTAATGTATGAGCCAACATATATGTTTAGGTTAACGTAGGAACATCTAAGTCGACTTTACGGCCAACGTAACACCGAAAAAAAATTAACGGCTAACAGTAACTCCTGAGACGACTTAACGGCCAACAATAACATCTGAAACAACTTAACGGCCAACAGTAACACATGAGACAACTTAACAGCCATAGTAACACCAAAGACAACTTTGTAGCAGTAGGTCATTAACCAGTTGTCACAGAGGGAAGACCCTATGAGATGACAGACCAGGTGTCAAGTGACCCTGTGAGGTGACAGACCAGGTGTCAAGAAACCCTGTGAGACGACTGACCAGTTGTCAAATGACCCTGTGAGACTACAGACAAGTGTCACGCGACCCTGTGAGCTGATTAACCAGGTGTCAGGCAACCTGTGAGCTGACTGACCAGGAGTCAAGTGACCCTCTGAGCTAACTGACCAGGTGCCAGGCGATTCTGTGAGCTGACTGACCAGGTGTCAGGTAACCCTGTGAGAAGACAGACCAGGTGTTAGGCGACCCTGTGAGCTGATTGACAAGGTGTCAGGTGAGACGACAAACAAGGCGTCAGGCGATCCTGTGAGCTGACTGACCAAGTGTCAGGCGACCCTTTGAGCTGACTGACCAGGTGTCAGGCGATCCTGTGAGCTGACTGAACAGGAGTCAGGTGACCTTTTGAGATGACAGACCAGATTCCAGGCGGCCATGTGAGCTGACTGACCAGGTGTCAGGTGACCCTGTGAGAAGATAGACCAGGTGTTAGGCGACCCTGTGAGCTGATTGACAAGGTGTCAGATGACCATGTGAGACGACAGACCAGGTGTCAAGCGACCCTGTGAGATGATTAACCAGATGTCAGGTGACCCTGTGAGATGACAAACCAGATGTCAGGTGGCAATGTGAGCTGACTGACCAGGCGTCAGGCGACCCTGTGAGACGACAGACCATGTCTCAGGCGACCCTGTGAGCTAATTGATAAGGTGTCAGGTGACCCTGTGAGACGACAGACCAGGTATCAGGTGACCCTGTGAGCTGACTGATCAGGTGTCAGGTGACCTTGTGAGCTGACTGACCAGGTGTCAGGCGACAATGTGAGCTGACTGATCAGGTGTCAGGCGATCCTAAGAACTGACAGACCAGGTGTTAGTTGACCCTGTGAGGTGAGAGACGAGGTGTTAAGTGACCCTGAGAGTTGACAGACCAGGTGTCAGTTGACGCTGAGAGACGACAAACCAGGTGTCAGGTGACCCTGTGAGATAACTGACCAGATGTCAGGCGACCCTGTGTGTTGACTGAACATGTGTCAGACGACCCTGTGAGCTGACTGACTAGGTGTTAGGCGACCCTGTGAGACGACAGACCAGGTGTCAGGCGACCTTGTGAGCTGAGTGACCAGGTTTTAGGCGATCCTGTTGGTTGACTGACCAGGTGTCAAGCGTACCGGTGAGCTGACTGACCAGGTGTCAGGCGACCCTGTAAGTTGACTAACCAGGTGTCAAGCAACAATATGAGCTGACTTATCAGGTGTCAGGCGACCCTAAGAGCTGACAGACCAGGTGTGAGTTGACCCTGTGAGGTGACAGACCAGGTGTTAAGTGACCCTGTGAGTTGACAGACCAGGTGTCAAGGGATCCTGTGAGCTGACTGACCATGTCTTAGGTGATCATGTGAGATGACATACTAGGTGTCAGGTGACGCTGAGAGACGACAGACCAAGTGTCAGGTGACCCTGTGAGATAACTGACCAGATGTCAGGCTACCCTGTAAGACGAACAAACCAGGTGTCAGGAGACCCTGTGTGCTGACTGAACATGTGTCAGGCGACCCTGTGAGCTGACTGACCAGGTGTCAGATGACCCTTGAGACGACATACCAGGTGTCAGGTGACCCTGTGAGATGACTGACCAGATGTCAGGCGACCCTGTAAGACGAAAAAAAAAAAAAGGTGTCAGGCGACCCTGTGTGCTGACTGAACATGTGTCAGACGATCCTGTGAGCTGACTGACTAGGTGTTAGGCGACCCTGTGAGACGACAGACCAGGTGTCGGGCGACCTTGTGAGCTGAGTGACCAGGTTTTAGGCGATCCTGTTGGTTGATTGACCAGGTGTCAAGCGACCCGGTGAGCTGACTGACCAGATGTCAGGCGACTTTGTGAGTTGACTGATCAGGTGTCAAGTGACCCTGTCAGACGACAGATCAGGTGTTAGGCGACCCTATGAGACGACAGACCAGCTGTCAGGTGACCCTGTGAGATGAGGGACCAGATGTCAGGCTACACTGTGAGACGAACAAACCATGTGTCAAGCGACCCTATGTTCTGACTGACCAGGTTGTCAAGCGACACCGTGAGCTGACTGACCAGGAGTTAGGCGACCCAGTGAGACGTCAGACCATGTGTCAGGCGACCCAGTAAGCTGACTGACCAGGTGTCAGGCGACCCTGTGAACTGACTGACCAGGAATCAGGTGACCCTTTGAGATAAATGACCAGATGTCAGGCGACCCTGTGAGACGAACAAACCAGGTGTCATGCGACTCTGTGAACTGACTGACCAGGTGTCAGATGACCCTTTGAGATGAATGACCAGGTGTCAAGTGACCCTATGAGACGACAGACCAGTCGTCAGGCGACCCTGTGAGACGAAAGACAAGGTGTCAAGCGACCCTGTGAGCAGAACGACCAGATGTTAACCGACTCTTTGTGCTGACTGACTAGGTGTCAGGCAACCCTATAAGACGACAGACCAGGTGTCAAGTGACCCTGTGAGCTGACTGAAAACGTGTCAGGTAACCCTGTGAGACGACAGAATAGGAGTCAGGCGACCCTTTGAGGTAATTGGCAAGGTGTCAGGTGACCCTATGAGACGACAGACCAGGTGTCAAGCGACCCTGTGAGCTGACTGACCAGGAGTCAGGTGACCCTGTGAGATGACAAACCAGATGTCAGGCGGCAATGTGAGCCGACTGACCAGGTTTCAGGTGACCTTGTGAGCTGACTGACCAAGTGTCAGGCGACAATGTGAGCTGACTGATCAGGTGTCAGGTGACCTTAAGAGCTGACAGACCAGATGTTAATTGACCCTGTGAGATGACAGACCAGGTGTTAAGTGACCCTGTGAGACGACAGACCATGCTCAGGCGATCCTGTGAGGTGATTGACAAGGTGTAAGGTGACCCTGTGAGACGACAAACCAAGTATCAGGTGACCCTGTGAGCTGACTGACCAAATGTCAGGTGACCCTGTGAGCTGACTGACCAGGTGTCAGGTGACAATGTGAGCTGACTGATCAGGTATCAGGCGACCCTAAGAGCTAACAGACTAGGTGTTAATTGACCTTGTGAGATGACAGAGCAGGTGTTAAGTGACCCTGTGAGTCGACAGACCAAGTGTCAAGAGAACTTGTGAGCTGACTGACCAGGTGTCAGGTGACCCTGTGAGATGACAAACCAGATGTCAGGCGACAATGTGAGCTGACTGACTAGGTGTCAGGTGATCTTGTGAGCTGACTGACTAGGTGTCAGGTGACCCTGTGAGATGACAAACCATATGTCAGGCGGCAATGTGAGCTGACTGACCAGGTGTCAGGTGACCTTGTGTGCTGACTGACCAGGTGTCAGGTGACCTTGTGTGCTGACTGACCAGGTGTCAGGCGACAATGTGAGCTGACTGATCAGGTGTCAGGTGACCCCAAGAGCTGACACACCAGGTGTTAATTGACCCTGTGAGATGACAGACCAGGTGTTAAGTGACCCTGTGCGACGTCAGACCAGGTACAGGTGACCCTGTGAGCTGACTGACCAGGTGTCAGGTGACACTGTGAGCTGACTGACCAGGTGTCAGGCGACAATGTGAGCTGACTAATCAGGTGTCAGGCGAGCCTATGAGCTGACAGACCAGGTGTTAATTGACCCTGTGAGACGACAGGCCAGGTGTTAAGTGACCCTCTGAGTTGACAGACCAAGTGTCAAGTGACCTTGTGAACTGACTGACCATGTGTTAGGTGACCCTGTGACCAGATGCCAGGCGACCTTGTGAGACGAACAAACCAGATGTCAGACGACCCTGTAAGCTGACTGACCAGGTGTCAAGTGACCCTGCGAGATGACAGGCCAGGTGTTAGGCGACCCTGTGAGACGACAAACCAGGTGTCATGCGGCCCTGTGAGAGGACAGACCAGGTGTCAGGCGACCCTGTAAGCTGAGAGACCAGTAGTTAGGCGACCCTGTTGGCTGACTGATCAGGTGTCATGCGACCTTGTGAGCTGACTGACCAGGTGTCAGCAACCTTATGAGATGACTGACCAGATGTCAGGTGAACCTCTGAGATGACTGACCAGATGTCAGGCGACCCTCTAAGTTGACTGACCAGGTATCAAGTGACCCTGTGAGACGACAGACCAGGTGTCAGGCGACCCAGTGAGCTGAGTGACCAGGTGTCAGGTGACCCCATGAGCTGACAGATCAGGTGTCAATTGAACCTGCGAGCTGTTGACCAGGTGTCAGGCGACCCTGAGAGCTGACTGACTAGGTGTCAAGAGACCCTATGAACTGACTGACCAGGTGTCAAGTGGACCTATGAGGCAGTAGACTAGGTGTCAGGCGACCGTGTGAGGTAGCTGACCAGGTGTCACGCAGCCCTTAAAACGACAGACAAGGTGTCGAGCGACCCTGTGAGCTGACTGACAAGGTGAGAGTTGACCCTTTGAGAAGACAGACCAGGTGTTAGGCGACCCTGTGTGCTGACTGACCAGGTGTCAGGCAACCCTGAAAGACGACAGACCAGGAGTCAAGTGACCCAGTGAGTTGACTGACCAGGTGTCAAGTGACCCTATGAGACAACAGACCAGGTGTCAGGTGACTCTGTGAATTGACTGACTAGGCGTCAGGTGACCCACTGATATGACTGACCAGATGTCAGGCGACCTTGTGAGACAAACAAACAAGGTGTTAGCGACCCTGTAAGCTGAGTGACCAGTTGTAAGACGATCCTGCTGGTTGACTGACCAGGTATCAAGCGACCCTGTGAGCTGACTTACCAGGTGTCAGGCAACCCTGTGAGATGACTGACCAGATGTCAGATGAACCTCTGAGAAAAGTGACCAGATGTCAGGCGGCCCTGCGAGACGAACAAACCAGGTGTCAGGCGACCCCATGAGCTGACTGACCTGGTGTCAAGCAACCCTGTGAACTGGCTGACCAGGTGTCAGGTGACCCAGTGAGCTGATTGACCAGATGTCAGGCGACCCTGTGAGACGCACAAACCTGGTGACAGGCGTCCCTGTGAGCTGACTGACCAGGTGTCAGGCGACCCTGTGAAATGACAGATCAAGTGTCAAGAGACCCTGTGAGCTAAGTGACCAGGTGCTAGGCGATCCTGTTGATTGATTGACCAGGTATAAAGCGACCCAGTGAGCTGACTGACCAGGTGTCAGGCGACACTGTGAGTTGACTGACCAGGTGTCAAGTGACCCTGTAAGACGACAGACCAGGTGTTAGGCGATCCTCTGAGTTGACTGACCAGGTGTCAAGTGACCCTATGAGACGACAGACCAGGTGCCAGGCGACCCTGTGAACTGACTGACCAGGTGTCAGGTGACCCTCTGATATGACTGGGCAGATGTCAGAAGACCCTTTGAGACGAACAAACCAGGTTTCAGGAGACCCTTTGAAGTGCCTGACCAGGTGTCAGGGGCCCTGTGAGCTGACTGACCAGGTGTCGGGTGACCCTGTGAGTTGACTGAGCAGGTGTCAGGTGGCCCTGTGAGAGGACAGACCAGATGTCAGGCAACCCTCTAAGCTGAGTGACCAGGTGTTAGGCGACCCTGTGGTTGACTGAGCAGGTATCAGGCGACCCTCTGAGTTGACTGACTAGGTGTCAAGTGACCTTGTGACACGATACACCAGGTGTCAGGCGACCATGTGAACTGAATGACTAGGTGTCAGGTGATCCTCTGAAATGACTGATCAGATGTCAAGCGACCCTGTGAGACAAACAAACCAGGTGAAAGTCGATCCTCTCAGCTGACTGACCAGGTGCCAGGCGACCATATGAGCTGACTGATCATGTCAGGCGATCCTGTGAGCTGATTGACCATGTGTCAGGCTATCCTGTGAGCTGACTGACCTGGTGTTAGGCGTCCCTATGACACGACAGACCAGGTGTAAGGCTACCCTGTCAGCTGACTGACCAGGTCTCAGGTGACTCTGTGAAACGACAGACCAGGTGTCTTGTGACCTTGAGGGACGACAGACCAGGCGTCAGGTGACCCAGTGAACTGACCAGGTGTCAGGCGACCTTGTGAGCTGACTGACCAGGTGCCAAGTGATCCTGTGAGACGATAGACCAGGTGTCAGGCGACCATGTGAACTGACAGACCATGTATTAGGTGACTGAGATGACCTACCAGGTGTCAGGTGACCCTGTGAGACGAACCAACCAGGTGTCAAACGACCCTTTAAGCTGAGTGACCAGTTGTTAGGCAACCCTGTTGGTTGACTAACCAGGAGTCAAGCGACCCTGTGAGCTGACTGACCAGGTGTTAGGTGACCCTCTGATATGACTGAGTAGTTGTCAGCAAACCCTGTGAGACGAGCAAACCAAGTGTCAGGCCAGCCTGTGAGCTGACTGACCAGTTGCCAGGTGACCCTGTGAGATGACAGACCAGGTGTCAGGAGACCCTGTAAACTGGCTGGCCAGGCGTTAGGCGACCTTGTTGGTTGACTGACCAGGTGTCAGGCGAACCTGTGAGTTGGCTGACTAGGTGTCAAATGACCCTGTGAGACGACAGACCAGGTGTTAGGTGATCCTGTATGCTGGCTGGCCAGGTGTTAGGCGACCATGTTGATTAACTGACCAGGTGTCAAGCGACCCTATGAGCTGATTGACCAGGTGTCAGACAACACTTTGAAATGATTGACCAAGTGTCAGGTAACCCCCTAAGATGACTGACCAGACGTCTTGCGACCCTGTTAGACGAACAAACCAGGTGTCAGGAGACACTGTTAGCTGTCTGACCAGGTGTCAGGCGACCCTGTGAGCTGATTGACAAGGTGTCAGGTGACCCTGTGAGACGACAGACCAGTTGCCAGGTGACCCTGTAAGCTGAGTGACCAGGTGTTAGGCGACCCTTTTGGTTCACTTACCAGGTGTCAAGCGACCCTGTGAGCTGACTGACCTGGTGTCAGGTAACCCTCTAAGATGACTGACCAGACGTCATGTGACCCTGTGAGACAAACAAACCAGGTGTCAGGAGACCATATTAGCTGTCTGACCAGGTGTCAGGCGACCCTGTGAGTTGACTGACCAGGTGTCATGTGACCCTGTGAGATGACAGACCAGGTGTAGGGCGACCCTGTGAGACGATAAACCAGGTGTCAGGTGACTCTGTGAGACGACAGACCAGGTGTCAGGCGACCCTATAAGCTGAGTACCCAGATGTTAGGTGACCTTGTTGGTTGACTGACCAGGTGTCAGGCGACCCTGTGAGCTGACTGACCAGGTGTCAGGCGACCCTCTGAGTTGACTGACCAGGTTTCAAGTGACCCTGTGAGACTAACAAACCAAATGTTAGGCGAACCTGTGAGACGATAGACCAGGTGTCAGGTGACCCTGTGAGACGATAGACCAGGTATCAGGCGACCCTGTAAGCTGAGTGACCAGATGTTAGGCAACCCTTTTGGTTGACTGACCAGGTGTTAAGCGACCCTGTGAGCTGACCGACCAGTTTTCAGGCGACCCACTGAGTTGACTGACCAGGTGTCAAGTGATCCCGTGAGACGAACAAACCAGGTGTCAGACGACCCAGTGAGCTGACTGACCAGGTGTAAGGCGACCCTGTGAGCTGACTGACCATGTATCAAGCGATCCTGTGAGCTAACTGACCAGGTTTCAGGTGACCCTGTGAGTTGACTGACTTGGTGTTAAGCGACCCTGTGAGCTGACTGACCAGGTGTCAGGTGACCTTGTGAGACGACAGACCAGGTGTCAGGCGACCCTATGAGACGACGGACCAGGTGTCAGGTGACTCTGTGAGACGACAAACCAGGTGTCAGGCGACCCTGTAAGCTGAGTGACCAGACTTTAGGCGACCATTTGAGCTGACTGACCAGGTGTCAGGCGGCCCTCTGAGTTGACTGACCAGGTGTCAAGTGACCCTGTGAGAAGATAGACCAGGTGTCAGGTGACCCTGTGAAACGACAGACCAGGTGTCAGGCGACCCTGTAAGCTGAGTGGCCAGATGTTAGGCGACCCTGTTGGTTGACTGACCAGGTGTCAGGTGACCCTCTGAGCTGACTGACCAGGTGTCAAGCGACCCAGCGAGCTGACTGACCATGTATCAAGCGACCCTGTGAGCTGACTGACCAGGTTTCAGGCGACCCTGTCAGTTGACTGATTTGTTGTTAAGCGACCCTGTGACCCGATACACCAGGTGTCAGGCGACCCTGTGAGCTGAGTGACAAGGTGTCAGACTACCTTCTGAGCTGACTGACCAGGTGTCAGGTGACCTTGTGAGACGACAGACCAAGTGTTAAGCGACCCTGTGAGACGACAGACCAGGTGTCAGGTGACCCTGCGAGACGACAAACCATGTGTCAGGCAAGCCTCTGAGCTAACTGACCAGGTGTCAGGCGACCCTGTAAGCTGGCTTACCAGGTGCTAGGCGACTCTATTGGTTGACTGACCAGGTGTCAAGCGACCCCTTGAGCTGACTGACCAGTTGTCAGGCGACCCTGTGAGCTGACTGACTAGGTGTTAGGCGACCCTGTGCGACGACAGACCAGATGTCAGGCAAGCCTCTGAGCTGACTGACCAGGTGTCAAGTGACCCTGTGAGTTGACTGACCAGGTTTCAAGTGACCCTCTGAGACGACAGACCAGGTGTCAGACGGCTCTGTGAATTGACTGACCATGTGTCAGGTGACCCTTTGAGATGGTTGACTAGATGTTAGGCAACCCTGTGAGACGAACAAACCAGGTGTCAGGCAACCGTGTGATTTGACTGACCAGGTTTCAGTCGACCCTGTAAGCTGACTGACCTCGTGCTAGGTGACCCTGTAACACGACACACCAAGAGTCAAGCGACCCCGTGCTGAGTGACCAGGTGTTAGGCTACCCTGTGAGCTGACTGATCAGGTGTCAGGTGACCCTGTGAGACGACAGATCAGGTGTCAGGAGACCCTGTTGGTTGATTAACCAGGCGTCAAGCGACTCTGTGAGCTGACTGACCAGGTGCCAGGCGAACCTCTGAGTTGACTGACCAGGTGTCAGGTGACCCTGTGAGACGACAGACCAGGTGTCAGGCGACCCTGTAAGCTGGCTGACCAGGTGTTAGGCGACCCTGTTGGTTGACTGACCAGGTGTCAAGCGACCCTGTGAGCTGACTGACCATGTGTCAGACAACCCTGTGAACTGACTGACCAGGTGTCAGTTGACCCTCTGAGATGACTAACCAGATGTCAGGCGACCCTGTGAGACAAACAAACCAGGCGTCTGGAGACCCTGTTAGCTGACTGACCAGGTGTCAGGCAACCCTGTGAGACGAACAAACCAGGTGTCAGGAGACCCTGTTAGCTAACTGACCAGGTGTCAGACGACCCTGTGACCTGATTGACCAGGTGTCAGGTGACCCTGCGAGACGACAGACAAGGTGTCAGGCGACCCTGTAAGCTGAGTGACCAGGTGTTAGGCGACCCTTTTGGTTGATTGACTGGGTGTCAAGAGACGCTGTGAGCTGACTGACCAGGTGCCAGGCTACCCTGTGAGTTGACCGACCAGGTGTCAAGTGACCTTGTGAGACGACAGACCAGGTGTCAGGTGACCCTGTGAGACGACAGACCAGGTGTCAGGCTACCCTGTAAGCTGAGTGACCAAGTGCCAGGTGACCTGTTGGTTGATTGACCAGGTGTCAGGCGGCCCTCTGAGTTGACCGACCAGGTGTCAGGTGATCCTGTGAGACGACAGACCAGATGTCAAGCGATCCTGTGAACTTACTGACCATGTGTCAGGTGACCCTCTGAGATGACTGACCATGTGTCAAGCGACTCTGTGAGCTGACTGACCAGGTGTCAGGCGACCCTGTTAGCTGACTGACCAGGCAGGAAACCCTGTGAGCTGACTGACCAGGTGTCAGGTGGCCCTGTGAGACGACAGACCAGGTGTTAGGCGACCCTGTGAGATGACAGACCAGGTGTCAGATGACCCTGTGAGACGACAGACCGGGTGTCAAGCGACTCTGTAAGCTGAATGACCAGGTGTTAGGCAACCCTGTTTCTTGATTGACCACGTGTCAGACGACTCTGTGAGCTAACTGCCCAGGTGTCAGCTGACCCTCTAAGATGACTGACCAGATGTCAGGCGACCCTATGAGCAGACTGACCTGGTGTTAGGCGACCTTTTGGCCCAACAGACTAGGGACATGCGACACCGTGAGCTGACTGACTAGATGTCAAGCTGCCCGGTGAGCTGACTGACCAGGTGTAAGGTGCCCCTGTGAGACGACAGACCAAGTGTAAGGTGACCCTGGAAGCTGAGTGACCAGGTGTTAGGCGACCACATTGGTTGACTGACCAGGTGTCAAATGACCCTATAAGGCAACAGGTCAGGTGTCAGGTGACCCTGTGAACTGACTGACCAGGTGTCAGGTGACCCTCTGAGATGACTGACCAGATGTCAGGCGACCCTGTGAGCTAACTGACCAGGTGTTAAGTGACCCTATGAGCAAACTGATCAGATGTCAGGCAACCCTCTGAGTTGACTGACCAGGTGTCAAGTGACCCTGTGAGATGACTGACCAGATGTCAGGTGTCCCTGTGACACAAACAAACCAGGTGTCAGGCGACTCTCTGAGCTGACTGACCAGGTGTCAGGCGACTCTCTGAGCTGACTGACCAGGTGTCAGGCGACCCTGTGAGCTGACTGACCAGGTGTCAGGTGACCCTGTGAGACGACAGACCAGGTGTCAGTGGACCCTTAAGTTGAGAGGCCAGGTGTCATATGATCGTTTCGCTCGACAGAAGTGCAGGAAGAAGAGAGAGAGAGAGAGAGAGAGAGAGAGAGAGAGAGAGAGAGAGCAGGTATTTGAGGAGACAACAGATGCTCTACTATTTCTAAACTTGGTTAGTTTCCAATAAAACCTATGTATGACGAGCTAGTATTATTACCCCACAGTATATTGTCTTGATACATGCGGGTTCCGTATCCCCCCACCTTTCTTCAAATTCTCTTGATGACACATGGAGGGTCATTATCCCCTTCACGCCTACCCAGTCATTGTCTTTATGACACATGCAGAATCCTTATCCTCTCTCAACCTACCCTCACATTGTCTTGAAGAAAGATGCAGGGTCCTAATCCCCTCCCCACCTACCCTCACTTTGTCTTGACACATGAAGAGTCCTTATCCCCTACCCAGATACCCTCACTTTTTCTTGAAGACATAGGCAGTGTCCGTATCCCCTCCCCACCAACCGTAGTATTGTCTTGAACACATATGTAGGGTCCTCATTCAATCCCCACCCACCCTCACACTAGTCTTGATGACACAAGAAGGGTCCTTATCCCTTACCCACCTACCCCCACATTGTCTTGAGGACACATGCAGGGTCCTTATCCCCTCACCACCTACCCTCATACTGTCTTGATAACACATGCAGGGACCTTATCCCCTCACCACCTACCCTCACATTGTCTTGATGACACATGCAGGGTCCTTATCCCCTCACAACCTACCCTATTATTGTCTTCATGACACATGCAGGGTCCTTATCCCTTAACCACCTACCATCATATTGTCTTGATGACACATGCAGGGTCCTTATCCCCTCACCACCTACCCTCACATTGTCTTGATGACACATGCAGGGTCCTTATCCCTTATCCACCTACCCTCAAATTCCCTTGATGACACATGCAGGGTCCTTATCCCCTCAACACCTACCCTCACATTGTCATGATGACACATGCAGGGTCCTTATCCCTTACCCACCTACCCTCACATACTCTTCATGACACATGCAGGGACCTTACCCCTCACCACTTACCCTCACACTGTCTTGATGACACATGCAGAGTCCTTATCCCCTCACCACCTACCCTCACATTACCTTGAACACACATGCAGGGTCCTTATCCCTTACCCATCTACCCTCACATTGTCTTGATGACACATGCAGGGTCCTTATCCCCTCACCACCTACCCTAGCACTGTCTTGACGACACAAGCAGGGTCCTTATCCCCTCATCACCTACCCTATTATTGTCTTGATGACACATACAGGGTCCTTATTCCCTCCTCACCTACCCTCACATTGTCTTAATAACATAAGCAGGGTCCTTATCCCCTCACCACCTACCCTCATATTGTCTTGATGACACATGCAGGGTCCTTATCCCTTATCCACCTACCCTCACATTATCTTGATGACACATACAGGGTCCTTATCCCCTCACCACCTACCCTCACATTGTCTTGATGACACATGCCGGGTTCCTTATCCCTTACCCACCTACCCTCACATTGTCTTGATGACATATTCAGGGCCCTTATCCCATCACCACCTACCCTCACATTGTCTTGATGACATATGCAGGGTCCTTATCCTTTACCCACCTACCCTCACATTGTCTTGATGACACATGCAGGGTCCTTATCCTTTACCCACCTACCCTCACATTGTCATGAAGTCATATGCAGGGTCCTTATCCCCTCAACACCTACCCTCACATTGTCTTGATGACACATGCAGGGTCCTTATCCCTTACCCACCTTAGCTCACATTGTCTTGATGACACATGCAGGGTCCTTATTCCTTAACACGTACATTCACATTGTCTTGATGAGACATGCAGCGTCCTTATCCCTTACCCACCTACGCTCACATTGTTTTGATGACACATGCAGGATCCTTATCCACTCAACACCTACCCTCACATTGTCTTGACAACATATGTAGGGTCCTTATCCCCTCAAGACCTACCTTCACATTGTTTTGATGACACATGCAGGGTCCTTTTCCCTTACCCACCTACCCTCATATTGTCTTGATGACACATGCGGGGTCCTTATTCCCTCCTCACCTACTCTCATATTGTTTTGATTACACCTGCAAGGTCTTTATCCCCTCACCACCTACCCTCATATTGTCTTGATGACACATGCAGGGTCCTTATTCCCTCCTCACCTACCCCACACTGTCTTAATAACATATGCAGGGTCCTTATCCCCACACCACCTACCCTCATATTGTCTTGATGACACATGCAGGGTCCTTATCCCTTACCCACCTACCCTCAAATTGTCTTGATGACACATGCAGGGTTCTTATCCCCTCAACACATACCCTCACATTGTCTTCATGACACATGCAGGGTCCTTATCCCTTACCAACCTACCCTCATATTGTCTTGATGACACATGCAGGGTCCTTATCCCGTCAACACCTACCCTCACATTGACTTGATGAAACATGCAGGGTCCTTATCCCCTCAGCACCTACCCTCACATTGTCTTGATGACACATGCAGGGTGCTTATCTCTTACCCACCAACCCTCAAATTGTCTTGATTACACCTGCAGGGTCCTTATTCCCTCACCACCTACCCTCACATTGTCTTGATAACATATGCAGGGTCCTTATCTTCTCAACACCTACCCCATATTGTCTTGATGACACATGCAGGGTCCTTATCCCCTCACCACCTACCCTCAGATTGTCTTGATGACACATGTAGGGTCCTTATCCCCTGAACACCCACCCTCACATTGTCTTGATGACATATGCAGGATCCTTATCCCCTCACCACCTACCCTCACATTGTCTTGATGACGCATGCAGGGTCCTTATCCCTTAAATACCTACCCTCATATTGTCTTGAAGTCATATGCAGGGTCCTTATTCCCTCACCACCTACCGTCATATTGTCTTGACAACACATGCTGGGTCCTTATCCCTTACCCACCTACCCTCATATTGTCTTGATAACATATACAGGGTCCTTATCCCCTCACCACTTACCTTCATATTGCCTTCATGACACGTGCAGGGTCCTCATCCCCTCACCACCTACCCCTCACACTGTCTTGATGTCACATTCAGAGTCCTTATCCCTTACCCACCTACCCTCATATTAACTTGATTACACCTGCAGGGTCCTTATCCCCTCACCACCTACCCTCACATTGTCTTCATGACACATCCAGGGTCCTTATTCCCTCACCACCTACCCTCACATTGTCTTCATGACACATGCAGGGTCCTTATCCCCTCACCACCTACCCACACATTGTCTTGATGACACATGCAGGGTCCTTATCCGCTCACCACCTTCTCTCACATAGTCTTGATGACACATGCAGGCTCCTTATCCCCTCAGCACCTACCCTCACATTGTCTTGATGACACATACAGGGTCCTTATCCCTTACCCACCTACCCTCATATTGTTTTGATGACACATGCAGGGTCCTTATCCCCTCACCACCTACCCTCACATTGTCTTGATGACACATGCAGGGTCCTTATCCCACCACCACCTACCCTCACATTGTCTTGAATTTATTTGCAGGGTCCTTATCCCTTACCCACATACCCTCAGTTTGTCTTGAAAACATATAGGGGGTCCTTATGCTTTACCCACCTACCCTCATATTGTCTTGATGACACATGCAGGGCCCTTATCCCTTACCCACCTACCCTAACATTGTCTTTATGACACATGCAGGGTCTTTATCCCCTCACCACCTACCCTCACATTGTCTTGAAGTCATATTCAGGGTCCTTATCTCCTCAATACCTACCCTCATATTGTCTTGATGACACATCCAGGGTCCTTATCTCTTATCCATCGATCCTCATATTGTCTTGATGACACATGCAGGGTCCTTATCCCTTAACTACATACCCTCACATTTTCTTGATGACACATGAAGGGTCCTTATCCCTTACCCACCTATCCTCACATTGTCTTGATGACACATGCAGGGTCCTTATCCCCTCTCCACCTACCCTCACATTCTCTTGATAACATATGCAGGGTCCTTATCCCCTCAACACCTACCCTCACATTCTCTTGATGACACAAGCAGGGTCCTTATCCCTTACCCACCTACCCTCACATTGTCTTGATGACATATGCAGTGTCCTCATTCCCTCATCACCTACCCTCATATTGTCTTGATTACACGTGCAGGGTCCTCATACCCTCACATCCTACCCTCACATTGTCTTGATGACACATGCAGGGTCCTTATCCCTCACCACCTACCCTCACATTCTCTTGATGACACATACAGGGTCCTTATCCCCTCACCACCTACCCTCAAAATGCCTTGATAACATATGCAAGGACCTTATCCCCTCACCACCCACCATCACATTGTCTTGATGACACATGCAGGATCCATATCCCATCACCACCTACCCTCACATTGTGTTGATGACAAATGCATGGTCCTTATCCCTTACCCACCTACCCTCATATTGTCTCGATGACACATGCAGGGTCCTTATCCCCTCAACAATTACCCTCACATTGTCTTGATGACATATATAGGGTCCTTATCCCTTTCTTAACGACCCTCACATTATCTTGATGACACATGCAGGGTCATTATCCCCTCACCACCGACCATCACATTGTCTTGATGACACATGCAGGGTCCTTATCCCCTCACAACCTACCCTCACATTGTCTTGATGACACATGCAGGTTCCTTATCCCTTACCCATCTACCCTCACATATTCTTGATGACACATGCAGGGTCCTTATCCCCTCACCACCTACCCTCACATTTTATGGATGATACAGTCAGGGTCCTTATCCCCTCAACAACTACCCGCACATTGTCTTGATGACACATGCAGGGTCCTTATCCCTTACCCACCTACCCTCATATTGTCTTCATGACATATGCAGGGTCCTTATCCCTTACCCATCTAACCTCACATTGTCTTGATGACACATGTAGGGTCCTTATCCCCTCAACACCTACCATCACATTGTTTGATGACACATGTAGGGTCCTTAAACTTTAACCACCTACCCTCATATTGTCATAATGACACATGCAAGGTTCTTATCCCTTGCCCTCCTACCCTCACATGTTCTTGATGACACATGCAGGGTCCTTATCCCCTCACCACCTACCCTCCCATTGTTTTGATGACATATGCAGGGTTCTTATCCCTTACCCACCTACCCTCACATTGTCTTGATGACACATGCAGGGTCCTTACCCCCTCACCACCTACCCTCACATTGTCTTGATAAAATATGTAGGGTCCTTATTCCCTCACCACCTACCCTCACATTGTGTTGATGACACATGCAGGGTCCTTATCTTTTACCCACCTACCCTCATATTGTCTTGATAACATACGCAGGATCCTTATAACCTTAACAAATACCCTCACATTGTCTTGATACCATATGCATGGTCCTTATCCCCTCACCACCTACCCTTACATTGTCTTGATGACACATGCAGGGTCCATATCCCTTACCCACCTACCCTCACATTTTCTTAAAAACACGTGCAGTGTCCTTATCCCCTCACCACCTACCCTCATATTGTCTTTATGACACATGCAGGGTCCTTATTCCCTCAACACCTACCCTCACATTGTCTTGATGTCACTTGAAGGGTCCTTATCCCCTAACCACTTACCCTCACATTGTCTTGAATTCATACGTAGGGTCCTTGTCCCTTACCCACATACACTCACATTTTCTTGATAACATATACAGGGTCCTTATCCCTTACCCACATACCCTCATATTTTCTTCATGACACATGCAAGGTCCTTATCACT
This sequence comes from Panulirus argus, assembly GCA_038088735.1. Taxonomy (NCBI): domain Eukaryota; kingdom Metazoa; phylum Arthropoda; class Malacostraca; order Decapoda; family Palinuridae; genus Panulirus; species Panulirus argus. Next base: position 7,289 of record JAYMFT010417918.1, on the reverse strand, counting down.
TACCCACCTACCCTCACATTGTCTTGATGACAAAGGCAGGGTCCTTATCCACTCACCACCTACCCTCACATTGTCTTGAAGTCATATACAGGGTCCTTATCCCCTCAAAACCTACACTCATATTGTCTTGATGACACATGCAGGATCCTTATCCCTTACCCACCAACCCTCACATTGTCTTGATGATACATGCAGGATCCTTATCCCTTACCCACCTACCCTGACATTGTCTTGATGACACATGTAGGGTCCTTATCCACTCAACACCTACCCTCACATTGTCTTGATGACACATGCAGGGTCCTTATCCCTTACCCACTTACCTTCACATTGTCTTGATGACACATGCAGGGTCCTTATCCCCTTAAAACCTACCCTCACACTGTCTTGATAACATATGCAGGGTCCTTACCACCTGAAAACCTACCCTCACATTACCTTCATGACACATGCAGGGTTCTTATCCCTTACCCACCTACCCTCACACTGTATTGATGACACATGCAGGGTCCTTCTTCCCTCCTCACCTACCCTCATATTATCTTGATTACATCTGCAGGGTCCTTATCCCCTCACTACCTACCCTCACATTGTCTTGATGACACATGCAGGGTCCTTATCTCCTCGCCACCTACCCTCATATTGTCTTGATGACACATGCAGGGTCCTTATCCTCTCACCACCTACCCTCACATTGCCTTGATAACATATGCGGGGTCCTTATCCCCTCACCACCTACCCTCACACTATCTTCATGACACATGCAAGGTCCTTATCCCGTCAACACCTACCCTCACATTGTCTTGATGACATATGCAGGGTCCTCATCCCTTACCCACCTACCCTCACAGTGTCTTGATGACACATGCAGGTTCCTTATTCCCTCCTTACCTACCCTCACATTGTCTTGATAACATATGCAGGGTCCTTTTCCCCTCACCACCTACCCTCATATTGTCTTGATGACACATGCAGGGTCCTTATCCGTTACCCACCTACCCTCACGTTGTCTTCATGACACATGCAGGGTCCTTATCCCTTACCAACCTATCCTCATATTGTCTTGATGACTCATGCAGGGTAATTATCCCCTCAACCCCATCCTCATATTGTCTTGATGACATATGCAGGGTCCTTATCCCCTCAACACCTACCCTCAGAGTGTCTTCATTGCACATGCAGGGTCTTTATCCCCTCACCACCTACCCTCACATTGTCTTGATAACATATGCATGGTCCTTATCCCCTCAACACCTACCCTCAATTTGTCTTGATGACACATGCAGGGTCCTTATCCCTTACCCACCTACCCTTATATTGTCTTGATGACATATGCAGGGTCCTTATCCCTTACCCACCTACCCTCACATTGTCTTGATGACACATGCAGGGTCCTTATTCCCTCAACACCTACCCTCATATTGTCTTGATGACACATGCAGGGTCCTTATCCCCTCACCACCTACCCTCATATTGTCTTCTGGACACATGCAGGGTCCTTATCCCCTAACCATCTACCCTCACATTGTCTTGATAACATATGCAGGGTCATTATCCCCTCAATACCTACTCTCACATTGTCTTGATGACGCATGCAGGGTCCTTATCCCTTAACCAACTACCATCACACTGTCCTGATGAAACATGCAGGGTCCTTATTCCCTCCTCACCTACTCTCACATTGTCTTGATAACATATGCAGGGTCCTTATCCCCTCAGCACCTACCCTCATATTGTCTTGATGACACATGACACATGCAGGGTCCTTATTCCTTACCCACCTACCCTCACATTGTCTTCATGACACATGCAGGGTCCTTATTCCCTCCTCACCTACCCTCACATTGTCTTGATGACACATGCAGGGTCCTTATCCCCTCACCACCTACCCTCACATTGTCTTGAAGTCATATGCAGGGTCCTTATCCCCTCACCACCTACCCTCACATTGTCTTGATGACACATGCAGGGTCCTTATTCCCTCAACACCTACCCTCACATTGTCTTGATGACACATGCAGGGTCCTTATCCCCTCAACACCTACCCTCACATTGTCTTGATGACACATGCAGGGTCCTTATCCCTTACCCACCTTCCGTCGTTTTTGTCTTGATGACACATGCAGGGTCCTTATCCCCTCAACACCAACCCTCATATTGTCTTGATGACACATGCAGGGTCCTTTTTTCCCTACCCACCTACCCTCACAGTATCTTGTTGACACATGCAGGGTCCTAATTCCCTCCTCACCTACCCTCACATTGTCTTGATAACATATGCAGGGTCCTTATCCCCTTACCACCTACCCTCATATTGTCTTGATGACACATGCAGGGACCTTATCCCTTACCTACCTACCCTCACATTGTCTTGATAACAGATGCAGGGTCCTTATACCTTGCCCACCTACCCTCATATTGTCTTGATGACAAATGCAGGGTCCTTATTCCCTCAACCCCTACCTTCATATTGTTTTGATAACACATTCAGGGTCCTTATCCCCTCACCACCTACCCTCATAGAGTCTTGATGACACATGCCGGGTCCTTATCCCCTCACCACCTACCCTCACATTGTCTTGATAACATATGAATGGTTCTTATCCCATCAACACCTACCCTTACTTTGTCTTGATGACACATGCAGGGTCCTTATCCCTTACCCACCTACCCTCACAGTGTCTTGATGACACATGCAGGGTCCTTATCCCCTCACCACCTACCCTCATATTGTCTTGGTGACACATGTAGGGTTCTTATCCCTTACTCACCTACCCTCACATTGTCTTGATGACACAGGCAGGATCCTTATTCCCTCCTCACCTACCCTCATATTGTCATGATTACACCTGCAGGGTCCTTATCCCTTACCCACCTACCCTCACATTTGTGTTGATGACACATCCAGGGTCCTTATCCCCTCACCACCTACCCTCATGTTGTCTTGAAGTCATATGCAGGGTTCTTATCCCCTCACCACCTACCCTCACATTGTCTTGATGACACAAGCAGGGTCCTTATCCCCTCTACACCTACCCTCACATTGTCTTGATGACACATGCAGAGGCCTTATACCCTCAACACCAACCCTCATATTGTCTTCATGACACATGCAGGGTCCTTATCCCTTACCCACCTACCCTCACAGTGTCTTGATGACAAATGCATGGTCCTTATTCCCTCCTCACCTTCCCTCACATTGTCTTGATAACATATGCAGGGTCCTTATCCCCTCATCACCTACCCTCATATTGTCTTGATGACGCATGCAGTGTCCTTATCCCTTACCCACCTACCCTCACATTGTCTTGATGACACATGCAGGGTCCTTATCCCCTCAACACCTACCCTCATATTGTCCTGATGACACATGCAGGGTCCTTATCCCCTCACAATGGTCGAGGACTGCACAGCGTATAATAACATCAGTGGACCAGTACTTCAACATGTATAGTAACATCAATGGTCCTATACTTCACGAGGCACAGTAACATCAGTAAACCAGTACTACACCATGTACAGTAAAATCGGTGGACCTGTATAGCCCTTGTACAGTAACATCAGTGGACCTTTAATTCCCCATGTACAGTAACATTAGTGGACCAGTAGTTTACCATGTACAAAAAAATCAGTGGGTCAGTGCTTCACCATGGACAGTAACATCAGTGAACTTGTTCTTCACCATTTACAGTAACATCAGTGGAACAATGCTTCATCATGAAAGGTAGCATCAGTGGTCCAGTACTTCACCATGAACAGTGACATTAGTGGTCCAGGACTTCCCCATGCACTGTAACTTCAGTGGATCAGCATTTCACCATGTAAAGTAACATTAATGGTCCAGTGCTTCACCATGTACAGCAACATCAAAGGTTCAGTACTTCAGTATGTACAGTAACATCATTGGTCCAGTACCTCCCCACGAACAATAACATCAGTGGATCAGCACTTCAGCATGTACAGTAACATGAGTTGAACAGTACTTCATCACGTACAGTATCATTAGAGGTCTAGTATTTAACCATAGACAGTAACATCAGTATTTCACCATTTATATTAACATGTGGACCGATACTTCACCATGTACAGTAACATCAGTGGGCTTGTACTTCGCCAAGAACATTAGCATCAGTGGACAAGTTCTTAACCACATACAGGAATCTTAGTGGACCAGCACCTTACCATGTACAGTAACATCAGAGGACCAGTACTTCACAATGTACAGTATTATCAGTGGAAATGTTCTTTACTATGTATCGTAACATCACTGGAACTGTGTTTCACCATTACAGTAAAATCAGTGGACCAGTACTTCACCATGTACAGTAAAATCAGTCGACCAGTACTTCAAGATGTAGAGTAACATCAGTGGACCTGTATTTCACCATGCACAGTAATTTCAGTTGAACTATACTTCACCATGTACAGTAACATCAGTTGACCAGTATTTCACCATGTATAGTAAAATCAGTGGACCAGTACTTCAACATGTACAATAACATCTGTGGACCTGTACTGCACCATGTACAGTAATATCAGTGGACCAGTACTTCAACATGTACAGAAAAATCATTGTTTCAGTACTTCACCACGTGCAGTAACATCAGTGGACCAATATTTCACCATGTACAGTAACATCAGTGGAACAGTGCTTCACCATGAATAATAATATCAGTGGTCCAGTACTTCAGCATCTGCAGGAACATCGGTGGACAAGTACCTTCCTTAGCTGGAGGCTTTGTCCCAGACCCCTTTGTGCCTATACCTTCCGTAACTGGGGGCTTTGCCCCAGAGAATTGAATTTGTTGTCTCTAAGCAAGAGGCGGCTCTAAGGCAGAGTAAAAGAATGTTTTGAAATCTTAAAAGAAGTCAGCAACATCAATATTGAAAAATTCTTAATGGTCGCACCATTACTTCTAACGAGAAGACATGGACTGAAACATAGAGGTCTTTGAGTTACTCTGGATTTCATGAAATGCATTTTTACCAATATTATCGACGTGTGAAATAAACTCCCAGAACATGTTAAATCCCACACAGTTGACATGTTCAAAATTACGTTTGACCATCACCTGTCACTTTCTAATGCTTTTAACCGGTCATCATATTTCGTAGTGGTATATCATACTACCTTCTCAACCACTGATCTCGCCCTGGCCACGCTGCGGTAACGTAATCCTGCGTGTCGTAGAAGGCGATAAAAGGGGAAGGAGTGTGGGCTGAAAATCCTCCCCTCCTGTTATTACTTTTCCAAAAGAAGGAACAGAAAAGGGGGCTAAGTGAGGATTTTCCCTCTAAGGTTCAGTCCTTTTTTCTTAACGCTACATCGCTAACGCAGGAAATGGCGAATATGTACGAAAAAAATAATCAGTAAAGTATTTCTCTCGCCTTGATTTCAAGGTACTTACAATTTTTGTATTAACTACATGAGAAGGTAGTTTATTCCAGTGTTTCATGGTTCTATAAGTGAATGAAACTCAAGTTTACATTGCTGTTACATCTCCTTCCTTTTATTTTCATACCATTTTGTTTTGTTTTTTTTCTAAGTTTTTTGAATATAAGTCTGAATTGAAAATTTTTTTGTATGATAAGGAACTTATTTAGAATGATGAACATTTCCATCAGATCTCCTTGGAGTCTGCACATTTCTAGAGAAAATGATTTTAGGTCCTTCAGCCTTTCCTCATAAGGCTTATTTTCTTACTGAAAGGAATAGTTTTGTTTCCCTTCTCTAAATCAGCTCAGGTCTCTTTTCATGTTTGATGAGGTTTAGTGACCAGAACTGAACAGCATATTCCAAATGAGGTATAACAAGGGTAATGTAAAATCTTAATTGTATAGCATATCCTTTGTTGTGTAATTTATACTTCTAGCTATGAAACCTAGCCTCACATTGGCTTCATTGTATGGACCTAGGCAGTGTTTACCATATGTAGGGTCATTCACGGTAATCACTCCAAGATTCTTTTCTTCTCTAGATTCTAGTAGTGTTTACCAACCACTTGCATACACAAGTTATATACATACACGCATATATATGTACAATACATACACATACATACATCCCACACCATATATTCTTAAGACCTTCCACAAAGCATCTTTATGAACCCTATCATATGCCTTTTCTAGATCCATAAACGCCTCATACAAATCCATCTGTTTTTCTAAACTTATCTCACACATTTTTCAAAGCAAGCACCTGATCCACACATCCTCTACCACTTCTGAAACCACACTGCTCCTCGCCAATCTGATGCTTTGTACATGCATTCATCCTTTCAATCAATACCCTCCCATGCAGTTCTCCAGGAATACTCAACAAACTTACACCTATGTAGTTAGAACACTCACCTTTACCCCCTTTGCCTTTGTACAGTGGCACTATACATGCATTCTGCCAATCCTCAGGCACTTCATCGTGATCCATATATACAGTGAATATCCTTACCAGCCAATCAACAACATTGTCACCCCCTTTCTTAATAAATTCAACTGCAATACCATCGACTCCTACCGCTTTGGCTCATTTCATCTTCCGTAAGGCTTTCACCAGCTCTTCTCTCTTTACCAAATCATTCTCCCTGACTGTCTCACTCTGCATATCACTCTGACTTTAACACCCTGCATGTACCACTCTTATCAACAAACATATTAGTCCTTCATAATACTCACTCCATCTCCTCCTCACCCAATCACTACCAGTTATCACGTCCCCTTTTGCCTCCTTCACCGATGTTCCCATTTGTTCTCTTGTCGTTTGCACATTATTTACCTCCTTTCAAAACATCTTTTCATTCTCCCTATAGTTTAATGATACTCTCTCACCCCAAATGTCATTTGCCCAATTTTTCACTCCCTGCACCTTCCTCTTGACCGCCTGCCGCTTTCCCTTATACATCTAACAATCATTTGTACTCATTTCTTGTAAGTACCGCCCAAATACATCTCTTTTCTCTTTCACTAGCAACTTTGCTTCTTCATCCCACTGCTCAAAACCCTTTCTAATCTGCCCACCTTCCACCTTTCACATGCCACATGTATCTCTTGCACATGCCATCACTACTTCCCTAAATACATCCCATTCCTCATCCACACCCTACACTTCATTTGCTCTCAGCTTTTGCCATTACAGGCAGGATTTGTGGGAGCGTGTGATAGAGTGTAAGGAAGTAAATTCCAGATTGATGTGGGTAAAACTGAAAGTTGATCGTGAGAGATGGGTGATCATTAGTGCTTATGCACCTGGTCATGAGAAGAAAGATCTTGAGAGGCAAGTGTTTTGGGAG
>JAYMFT010417907.1:0-17826 GCA_038088735.1 Panulirus argus | reverse complement strand
CAATGTTGGTTCACTTTCCCTCTTCTATAGGTATTACTTTGGCTTTTGCTCCTGAGAGCTGGCTGCTTGTGTGCCCCTACCACTGGCTAGACCACGCAATACTTGGCAAGCTGCTGCGTCACATGATTATTGTGTGGCCATTGACAACTCAGTGGTGTGCCGTTATGATAACTGCTTCTTTCCCTACACATTGAAGCTTTGGAACTCTCTTCCCTATCATGTCTTTCCCAATAACTATGACCTGGCTCACTTCAACAGACAGGTCTTTCACTTTCCCAAAAATATGTAAATTCTTTCCATCTTTTTTTCCCATTTCTTAAGTCTCTCTATATTTCGGTAAGGGCCTGGCCTTGATTTGGACTTTTGTCCATGACTGGAGCCTTCAACATGAATATAAACATATTCATACTTGCTTGCCTTCGTCCATTTCTGGCACCATTCTGCCCCATAGGAAATAGCATTGCCACCCCCTGCATCAGTGAGGCAGTGCCAGAAAACAGACGAAAAAAGGCCACATTAGCTCACACTTGGTCTCTAGCTGTCATGTGTAATGCACTGAAACCACAGCTCCCTCTCGACATCCATGCCACACAGTTGAAAACTTCTGGGTGAACCCAAGATTGACATTCTTGAAATGCATTTGGCAGAAGAAAATGATGGTACTTTATTGTTAAAGAGATGGTATATGAGGTTAGTGCTGTGCACTACCCTTTCCTCATGGCAAAATCTTTTTGTAAGTACTGCATGATAAGTAGATACCCTTCTTCCTTTCTTAGTGAGTGTCATGAGATATGCATATATTTACTCATGTATTTTTGAAAAGGAAAAGAGAATAGTGTCTTTTAAAGAAACTAATATGTTTATATATTATTTTTCAGGATGGGTTCGTGGTTAGAACATACAATCCCCTTGTCAAACCCATGCCTCTTGTAAATGAACTAAGTCTCAGCTTGGCAGTGAGATGTATACAGGTGAGATAGATGTAAAATTACTTATGTTTAGTTCATCCTTCTTTCTTTCATACTTGATTTCCATTTCCCATATTAGCAAGGTAGCTCCAGGAACAGATGAAGATAAGGCTGATTTCCCTCACATCTGTTCTCTAGCTTTTGTGTGCAGGACATGAAAACCACAGCCTCCTGTCTACAACAAGGCCCCACAGACCTCTCCATAATTACCTCCAGCCATTTCACATTTTTTTTTTCTTTCAGTGCATTGGCAGTGCATTGACCCCCTTATATCACATCATTCCAATTCTGTTCATCCCAAACACATCTCTCATCCTCCAGCATGTTCAGGCCCCAGTCACACAAAATCTTTTTAACTCCATCCCTCCATCTCCAAATAGGTCTCCCTCCTCTTGTCCCCTCCACCTCTGACACATATATCCTCTTTGTCAACCTCTCCTCATTCATTCTCACTACATGTCCAAACTTTTTCAGTACACCATCGTCAGCTCTTCCAACCATACTCTTCTTATTACCACACCTCTTTCTTACCCTTTCATCACTTAATCAAATTGCCTTACTCCACATATTGTCCTCAAACATATTGTCATCACATCCAACCTCCTCTGCACATCCTCATTTATATCTCATTCCTTATATCTATACAACATTGTTAATTGTTAGGTCAGTGTACCTTCAAACATACCTAGTTTTGCCCTAGATAACAACCTTACTTTCCACACATTCTTCAGTACTCCCAAAACCTTTGCCCCTTTACCTGTGTGACTCACATATGCTGCCATGGATTCATTTACTGCCATGTTGACTCCAAGGTATCTAAAACACTTCACTTCTTCCAGATTTTCTCTATTCAAACTCACACCTTAACTAAATTGTCCCATTACCCTTCTGAACCTAATAAACTTGCTTTTATTCACACTTACTCTCAATTTCCTCCTCTGACACACTCTTTACACTCAGACATCTACTTCTACCTGTGCTTTGTCATCAGCAAACAACTGACTTCCCACACCTCTCTCATCCCCTACAGATTGCCTGATCACATTTTTCTCCAAAACTTTGGCATTTACCTCTATCACAGCCACATCCATAAACAAATTAAACAGCCATGGTGATGTCACACCCCTGCCACAGGCCAACCTTCACTATTCTCCTCTCTTCGTACTTGTACACATGCCTTACACCTTTGCTAAAAATTTCTCACTGCTACTGGCAGCTTTCCTCCCACATCATATATTTGTAAGACCTTCCACAAGGCATCTCTGTCAACCTTAGTATATGCTTTCTTCAGATCCATAAATGCCACATCCACATCCTTCCACTTCTCGTAGTATTTCTCACACACATTCTTTAAAGCAAAAACCTGATCCACACATCCAATACCACTTCTGAAACTACATTGTTCCTCCCCAATCTGATGCTCTGTACATGCATTCACCCTTTCATTCATTGCTTTCCCATACATCTCACCAAGTACACTCGGCAAACTTGTATCTCTTTAGTTTGAACACTCACCTTTATCTTCCATGCCTTTATATAATGGAACTGTACATGCATTCCACCAATCCTCAGGCACCTCACCATGATCCATATATACAGTGAAAGTCCTGACTAATCAATCAACAAAACACAATCACCTCCTTTCATAAGAAATTCAACTGCAATACCATCCACTCCAGCCTCCTTGCCACATTTCATCGTACACAAAGCTTTTACCTCCTCTTAGAAGTGGCAGAGGATGTGTGGATCAGGTGTTTACTTATAGAATGTGTGTGAGAAATATTTGGAAAAACAGATGGATTTGTATATGGCATTTTTGGATCTGTAGAAAGCATATGATAGCGTTGATAGAGATGCCTTATGGAAGGTCTTAAGAATATGCAGTGCGGGAGGAAAGCTGTTAAAAGTGGTATAAGGCTTGTGTATTAGTACACAAGTGAAGGTTGGTTTGTGGCAGGGGCATGTAATGTCACCATCGTTGTTCAGTTTGTTTGTGGATGGGGTGGTGAGGGAGGCAAATGCAAGAGTCTTGGAGAGGTGAGTATGCAGCCTGTGTGGGATGAGAGGGCTTGGGAAGTGAGTTAGTTGGTTACTGATGATACAACACTGGTGGCAGATTTGAGTGAGAAACAGAAGTTGTTGATTGAATTTGGAAGTGTGTGAGAGGAGAAAGTTGAGAGTGAGTGTGATTAAAAGCATGGTAATTAGATTTAGCAGGCTTGAGGGACAAGTCAGTTGGGATGTAAGTTTGAATGCAGAAAAATTGGAGGAAGTGAAGTGTTTTAGATACCTTGGAGTGGACATGGCTGCTAATGGAACCATGGAAGCAGAAATGAGTCATAGGGTTGGGGAGGGGCAAAGTTTCTGGGAATACTGAAGAATGTGTGGAGAGAATGTTATCTGGAAGGGCAAAAATGGGTATGCTTGCTGGAATAGCAGTCTCAACAATATTATATGGATGTGAGGCATGGCATATGCCATAGATGAGGCTGTGTGAAGGAGGGTGGATATGTTTGAAAGGAAATGTTTGAGGACAGTTTGTGGTGTGAGGTGTTTTGATTAAGTAAGTAATGAAATAGTAAGAGAACTGTGTAGTAATTAAAAGAGTATGGTTGAGGGACCAGAAAAGGGTGTACTGAAATGGTTTAGACATTTGGAGAGAATGAGTGAGGAAAGGTTGACAAAGAAGATATATGTGTCATAAGTGGAGGGAACAAGGAGAATGGGGAGACCAAAATGGAGATGGAAGGATCTTGTGAAAAAGATTTTGAGCGATTGGGGCCTGAATGTACAGGAGGGTGAAAGGCATACTAGGGAAAGAGTAAATTGGAATAATGTGGTATAATGGGATCGAAATGCTGTCAGTGGGTTGAACCAGGACATGTGAAGCATCCCAGGTAACCCATGGAAAGGTCTGTGGGGCCTGATTGTGGATAGGATGCTGTGGTTTCAGTGTATTGCACATGACAGTTAGAGTATAGATGCAGGCAGATGTAGCCTTTCTTCATCTGTTTTTGGCACTACCTTGCTAAGCACAGGAAACCTATCAAATATGAGAAACAAAAATCCAGCTCTATCTCTGTCTAGGAATCATTCATTTCTTATTGTTCAGTTTCAGAACACCACAATTCAACCTTCTGAGAACATAAATATGTTTGACATATCTGTATCCTCCAATCTACCTTGGAAACCCCATATAATCAACATATCAAAATATGCTTCTGAGAAACTGGGAGTGTTTTATAGGTGTTGTAATTATTTTTCTTATGAGCAGCTGTTTCATATCTATAAGGTTTTATTTGCTCAGGTATGGAATGCCGTCCACACATCTGGTGTGGTTCATTCTCCACCTCTCTGTTAACGAGAGTGGAATCAAAAGCCTTCCATCTCATTAATTCTCCTGGCATTACCTCTCTTCATCTGCAGTGTTTTTGCTCTGTCTCTATTCGGTAGGCATTATTTTGGCCATTGTTTTCATGAGCTGTCCTCATTTTCCACACCTCTTCAGTTTGGACCCATAGTATGTGTTTGGCTGCTACTTCTCACAGTTTCTGTGTAGAGAGCAGCCACACAAGGATCGGCTATTATGATAGATCCTTCCTTCTTCCCTCAAACACCAAAATTGTGGAAGTTTCCACCTTCTTTTCTTTTCTTTCTTCATACAACCTTCCCACCAGTAAGAATCACCTCTACAAACACCTGTGGAATGCTGATTAATTCCCTGTTGTTTGTTTTATTTATTTCCTTTGCCTGAGATGGCTTTAGTTGGGGCATGTTTTGCCCATGCTGTGTTCATTACTATAAGAAAAATACATGTATACAGTTAATGAAAGAGAAAGTTTAATAAGTTTCATATTCACCTTTTTTTAGTTTTTTTTTTACTGTACAGCAATTGAAAGATTTATCTGGGAATTTTGAAATTCAGGTGAATATACTAGAGCTAGATTAGTATGCAAGAAGAGAATTGTAAGCTGTCAGGCACTTGTAAAGCATTATTTGTAATAAGGAGAGGTACAAACTACATCTCTTTGCCTTACTGAAGCACAGATCTGTAAGAGATGAATGGTTTGTTAAGTTTTTGTAGTACAAATGGATTTTCTTTCCTGAAAGTGTACAGAGGTCCCTTGCCAACCATGGGTTGTCAGTGATGGTTTTGAGTATACAGGCTTAGAATATCATATACCATTTTACCTACCAGGATATCAAGTTCTGAGTATCCATGGTTTTCCATGGCATCACCAACATGCATTAGACAAATGTCATGTTGTCTCAGGCTGTTTGTGGCCAAGTCTGGCAGACCACCATCTCCAGGAAGAGGCAAGAGGAGCATCATAACCAGGCATTGTTTTTAGGGTAGATGTTGAGGAAGCCTTTTTTGTGATGTAGTTGACTGACTGCTTTAGGGGATTACAGGGTCACATCATCAGTGGTGATATAATTTCATCATATTACCATGCAATTGTTTTACATAATTTCTTTGTAGTCTTATAAAGTAAGCAAATTGCTTTTGAAGAATAGCATGCTTATTTTTAACCCTGAAGTATTCATTATACAACTTAAGGTACATATCAGAAGGGCACTTCCCCAAACCTCCTATTTCTCTAAAGTCCTGTACCTTACCAACCATGGGGTCTTACATGGACATAACCTCAGTGGTTGGAAAGGGACTTTGGTAGTCATACAAAGAGATAGATTTCACAACCTTGTTTGCCTCTAGATCCTGGGTGGGCCTGAGCAACAGTCTACACTCTGTGCAGGACTTGATGAAGACATTGTGTTGGTGGCAGCTGGAAAAGAGTTCATTCTTGTTCGAACTGTAGGTGGCAGGGTAAGTAATTCATGAAGTTCAACTTTCTTTAGATTAAGGAATGATAAGCAATCAGTAAACAATAATTAGTCTTTGTATATGAAGTTTGTTTAGTTGATATTATAATTATTGTAATCTAGTATTCATTTCCTCTTAGGTTTATTATAATGGAAAGGCATCGTCAGTTGGAATGAAACAAGGTAACAGTGGCAGCAACAGTGGCGGTGGAAGTGGCAACATTGGTGGATGTGCAGTGGGCACTAGTGTTGGTGGTAGTGCAGGCAGTACCAATGTTGGTACTGGTGTTAATGGACCAACAGCAAGTCCAATACCAAGTGGAAGGTGGCCAGAACTCACCATTACTAAGTCTCCACGAATTGTACATTTAGCTGTTGGTCATGAAGGACAGCATGCTGTCCTCATTTCAGATGAAGGCGCAGCATTTTTTGTTGGAACAGCACGGCGGGGTGAAGATGGAGATGCTAGTGAGTGATTTTCAAATATGTTTCGTAAATATTGGTGTGTGTGTGTGTGTGTGTGTGTGTGTGTGTTTTTAATATCATTCACTTAAAAATTGAAAGTGGCTAACAAATTACAGTTTCTAATACTTTTTATGCACCAAAACTTTTACCTTTTGGCTTACTTCTTTTATTTTGTTCCTTGAAGAACTTTATTGCTCTTTTCTTAACTCTGTTTTGAAATATATTTCAGGTATAGTACTGTTATTTCTTTCAGTGTTTAAGCAGTTGTTTACCTCTTAGGTAAAGGTCGTCGGCAGCCCAAACCAGTGAAGCCTAAAAAGATGATCAAGTTAGATGGGCAGTTTGTAGTGAGTGGTGCTTGCAATAATGGGACATCTGCTCTTGTAACACGTGATGGGGAACTCTACATGTTTGGCAAGGATACGTCACATTGTGACAGTACCACTGGTATGTAGTATTAGACTGTTTATGTGACTTTAGTCTCAGATGATTTAAAGTATTATGTGCAAATATCACATTATCTTTCTTGACTGTTAGGTGGTCAGTGTTTTTCATTGAAGTAACTTAATAACTTATGAATAAACTTTGTGTTTTTTGGATATAATTTCGTTATTTGTATAGACCATACTAAAACCAGATTTTTATTTTAAGTAGGATTCATTAGTGTTTTTTCATTATTTTTTCTTTTAAAGCAAGGTAGCGCTAGGCATAACCAAACAATGGCCATGTTTTTACACACCTAGTCTGTAGCTGTCATGTGTAAATTACCAGAACCTGAGGGTTCTATCTTTCTCCAAGCTGCAGAGACTGCTTCATAGTTTACCATAACCCCTTTATATACTTTGCAACATGCTGCTGACAGCACATTTGACTTAGGAGTCTGCATCATTTTCCACTTAATCTGTTGCCAAAATCTTGCCTCAGGAGAATGATTAAGGAAACCAACTGTTGTTTAGCAAGTATGGGAAATGCATTCAAGTTCTTAGTTAAAGAAATATTCAGCTAGTTGTTTACACCTTACATAAGGTCAAAACTGGAATATGCTTCACAAGTTTGGTCATTGAACTTCAAGAAGCACAAAAGATTAACAGAGGAGCAGAAGAGAGAAATTTAGGTATCACCAAAATTTAGAGAGCTGAATTAAGGGAAAGACTAGAGGTCTTGAATTGGCAGATTTAGCAATAACCTTATTACAGCTTTTAAGTCTTTGAGACAGAGTGATGACATGAACAGTGAACAGGTCTTTGAGAGATAAAGGGGTAAAGTTACTAGAGAACAGAACATGAAATCAAGCATTAAACATGTCCAAAAAGATGAGAAGTACTTTTAAAGTATGAGAATGTAAGGTGATTGGAATAAAGGTATGGTACTTCAGGATAGCATAGAGATATTTAAAAAGCTGTATGACAAGAATGTTTAAGAGGTGGGATCCTTCAAGTGTAAAACTTCCCCATACACTTCAGATTGGTAATTACAGAAAGTTAACGATGAAACTATTTAGTGTACATATAAGAAGCAAAATTGAATACTGCTGTGTTGTGTGGTCACCTGTTTAACAGATGGAAATAAGCAAGTTAGAGAGAATTCAGAAACACATCAAAAGCAAAATTGATGGCCTGAATCACATGAAATATCATGAGAAGTTGAAATAACTTGAACTTAACAGCCTAGAGAAAGGGAAAGATGCATAGTGATATATGCATGGTAGGTAACAGAAGGCATAGCGATTAATGCTCTAAACCTGAAAGCATCTCAGCAAGGAAAGTACATAATTATCACATCTGGAACAATACTAGGAATGTACCAAAAAGACATCAGACAAAAATAAATAAGTATCCATCATAAATGTGGATGATATTCTTCAGTGCAATATCAAGAGAAATAAGAAACGTACATGGAGAAATTGCACAAACATTTAAAAGAAAACTAAGTATATGGTTGAGGTCAGTCCTTGGAGCATTAGGTAGAAGTCAGTAAGAAAATAAAGTAGGAGCCTCTGCAAACACTGCACTACAGTTGCCTTCTGTCATTGGCCTGTTAAGGGTGAGGCATTCAAGGCTAAAAAGCGGCACTGGAGTAAGCTATTGATGGTGACTCTTTTGCTGTAGCCACCCCTTTGAGGGAGTTCCTGTTGGGAACAGGCATCAGAGATACAGATAGATTGATAGACAATCCCAGATGAATCTTGGACTGAAAAGTGAGTTAGATGTATGTCAGTGACAAGAAACAGAGTATTTCATAAAGCAAGACTTGCTATGAGTGCTGTATGTTAGCCTTGCCATTTTGGCAAAATCTCACAGTTACTTGTCCTTAGGTGGATACTGTACTCCTCCTTACTCACTCCACTTCTGACACATTGATTGTCTTTGTCAGTCTGTTACTGCTTTTCCTCACTATATTTCCAAGTTATTTCAGCACACCCTATTCATATCTCAATCAGAGTGTGCTTACTACCACACCTAACCTTTACCGGGTCATTCTTTCCATGATCAGCCCTCCTCACACCACATATTTTCCTCACAAATTTTATTTTCAACATTTCCATCCTCCCCCAGTTTTTTGCAATCTGGTTCCAAGACTTACTTACATCCATACAATACTGTTGGGATCACTAAACCTTTATTTGTATCCATCTTTGCCCCAATTAACACTGATTTCTCGTTCCACACATTCTTTAAATTATAATGATAATGACGATGAGGATAATGAGAATTATGATAATGAATCTAAGATAATGGTAATAATAGTAACAATATTTTTTTCGTACTTGAAAGCCATTTCCATGTGTTTGTGAAGTAGCGCCAAGAACAGATGAAAAAGGCTGCATTCACTCATATCCATTCTCTAGCTTTCATGTGTAATACACTTAAAACCACAGCTCTCTATCCACAATCATAGTTTTTCCTGGCTGCTTTACATGCCCTGGTTCAGTCTTTTGACAGCACGTCGACCCTTTTATACCATTTTTCCAATACCCTCAATCCTGTGCATGCCTTTCACCCTCCTGCATGTTCAGGCCCTGGTCACTCAAAATCTTTTTCACTCCTTCCATCCACATTTAGGTTCCTCCCTCCTGGTTCCCTCCACTTCTGACACATTTATTCTCTTTGTTAACCTCTCTTCACTCATTCTCTCCATATGTCCAAACTATTTTAGTATACCCTCTTTAGCTCTTTCAACCACACTCTATTCATTACCACATCTCTCTTTTACCCTCTTATTACTTACTCGATCAAACCACTTCATACCCTGTACTGTCCTCAACCATTTCATTTCCAACATATCAACAGTCCTCTGCAAATTCTCATCCACAGCTCATGTCTCACATCCATATAACATTGTTGGAACTGCAATACAACAGATATACATATTTTTGCCCCTGTAGATGATGATCTTTTATTCCACACAATCTTCAGTGCTCCCAGAACCTTTGCTCTCTTACACACCCTGTGAATCACTTTCCCTTCCAAGGTTCCATTTACCGCCATATCCACTCCCTATCTATCTATCTGTCAGTCTCTCTGTCAGTCTATCTATCAGTCTAAATGTCTATATCTCTGACACCTGTTCCCTTTGGGAACTCCCTTGAGTGTCCATAACTGAACTCCAGTGCTGCTTCCTATCCCTTAGTGCTCCACCCTTAATAGGCCACTGGCAGAGGACAACTATTTTGCAGTGTTTCAGAGGCTCTTACCTAATGTTCCCACCAATTACTATTACCTAGTATGTTTACTTAATGTTCAGACCTACTACTTCTACCTAATGCTTCCAGCTAATGTTTGTATCTACCACTCCTACCAGATATTTCTACCTAAAGTTCCTACCTACTGCTTCTGTTTATTGTTCCTCCTATTTTGCCAAAAGGCAGGGCTAGCACATAGCACTTTCCAGAGACAAATCTAGAGTTAGGAAGAACAAGTTTTGTGAATTAAGTGTTTTCAAGTATTATGTACGACAAGGAAATATTGTATGTTTGTGGACAGAATGTCAGCAGTCCATATGTGGGTGAGGCAGAAAGAAAAGACAGCTACCTGGGTCAGAGGAGTGCAGCTTGATAACCACTGAAGTGTTAGCTCACTACGTAGCCATCACAGACCCTCCTGATATTTTAATTCCTCCAATTTCTCTCTATTCAAACTCACACCTCGTGTAGCTTATCCCTTTTCCCTGCTTAAACTTAATGACTTTGCTTTGATTTGCAGTTACTCTCAGCTTCCTTCTTTCACAAATTCTTCCAAACTCGGTAACCAACTTCTGCAGTTTCTTACTTGAGTATGCCGCCAGAGTGCTGTATCATCAGCAAACAACAACCAACTCTCTTCCCAGGTCCCTCATCCCCTAGAGGCTGGATACTTGCTCTTCTCTCCTAGACTCTTGCATATACCTCTCTCACCAACCCATCCATAAGCAACTTAAACAGCCAATGGTGACATCCCATACCCCTGCCACAGACTAGCCCTCACTTGTAACCATTCACTCTCCTCTCTTTCTACTCATGCATATGCCTAACACCCTTGATGAAAACCTCTCACTGCTTTTAACAGCTTACCTCCCACACCATTTATTAAAATTTTCCACAAAACATATCTATCACCCCTGTCATATGCTTTCTCTAGATTCATAAATGTCACATACATATCCTTCTGTTTCTCTAAGTTTTTCTCACACACATTTTTTAAAGCAAACACTTGATCCACACATTCTCTAACACTTCTGAAACCACACTGTTCCTGCTAACCTGGTGCTCTTTGTATGCCGTCACCCTCTCGATCACAGCTTTCCCATACAACTTACCAGGTGCACTTAACAAACTTATACCTCTGTTGTTTTTACACTCACAGTTATCCCACTTGCCTTCCGCCATGCTCCATACATATGCGAAAAATTCTAACCAACCAACACCACTGTCACCCATTTTAAGAAATTTGATAGCAATACTGTTCTCTTCAGCCACCTTGCCACTTTTCATCATGTACAAGGCTTTCACCAATTCTATTTTCACCAAACCACTTGCTGTGATTCAATTAATTCATACACCTTCGCAATCCAAACATGTATAGAGCCATTGTGTAGAGGCAAGGGGGACCAAAGGTGAGTGTTCAAATTACAGAGGAATATGTTTCTTGAGTGTACCTGATAAGTTGTATGAGTGGTGTGTGAGAGGGTGGCAGCATTTTTTTTTATGTTGAAGGCTCCAGTCACGAACAAAAGCATCAGATCGAGGGAGGAATAATGTGGTTTCATGAGTGGCAGAGGATGTGTGGATTAGGTGTTTGCTTTGAAGAATATGGGAAAGAAGTACCAAGAGAAACCAGGAGGATTTGTATGCGGCAATTTTGGATCTAGAAAAAAGGATATGATATGTGGAAGGTGTTACTAATGAATGATGTGGAAGGAAAGCTGGTAGAATCAGTGAGTGAGTTTTTATTGTGAGAGTAAGGCTTGTGTTGAAGTTAATGGAGAAGAAATAGGAGTGATTTCCAGGTGAAGGTCGGTCTATAGCATGGGTGTTGAATGTCATCATGTCTGTGTAACTTATTTATGGATAGGGTGGTAAGGGAGATTAATGCAGGGGCTTTGGGGAGAGGGCAGGTGTGCATTCTTACAGATGTGAAAGGGGGAGTGGGAGGTGAGTCAGTTGCTGTTTGTTGGTAACGCTATACTGATGGCATATTCAACTAAGAAACCACAGAGGCTGGTGCCTGAGTTTGGGAGGGTGTGTGAAAGAAAATTGAGAGCTAAATGTGAATAAAGCAAGGTTATTAAGTTCTGTGGAAAGAGATTGGTCGATTGTGGTGAGTGAATGAATGTAAAGACCTTGGAGGAAGTGGGATGTTTTAGGTGCCTAGAAGTGGGTATGGTAGTAAATGGAACTATGGAAGCCAAAGTGAGCCATAGGATGGTTAAGGTGGCTTATGTCTTGGGTGCACTGAGGAGTGTGTGAAATGAGAGGTCATTTTTGTTAAGGCCAAAGATGGTTATATTTAATGGTATAATAGTTCCAATGATATTATATGGATGCAAGGCATGGAGCCTAAATGAAAAGGTATAGGTAATGGTGGGTGTGTTGGAAGTAAAATGTTTGAATACAATATGTGGTGTAAGGAGGATTGATTGAATAAGAAATGTTAGGATAAGAGAGAGGTGTGATAGTAAGAGGAGTATGTATGAGAGAGCTGAAAAGGGTGTGCTTTAATGTTTTGGACATGTGGAGAGGATGAGTGAGGAGAAGTTAAGAGAGTATACATATTAGAAGCAGAAGGAACAAGGTAAATTAGGAAACCAAGGAGGTGGAAGGATAGGGTGAAAGATGTTTTGAGAGTTTGGGTCCTGAACATGCAGGGGAGTGTGAGGTGTGCAAGGGACAGAGTGAAATGGAGTAATGTGGTATACAGGGGGCCACATGCTTTTATTAGGCTGAGCAAGGGCATATGAAACTGTCAGAGGAAACAACAGACATATTTGTAGTGCCTGATTGTGGATAGGAGGCTATTGTTTTGGTGCATTATACATGAAAGGTAGAGAATGGATATAAGGGAATGAAACTGTTTCTTTGTCTGTTCCTGATACTACCTCACTAACATGGGAAACAGGAAACAGGTACAATAGAAAAAAGAAAGAAAATAGAAATAATTCCTGATTCTTTCGTGATTTTTACTGATTTCTATTCAATTTCACAGGTCTGGTTACAGAACTCCGGGATGTTCATGTCAGCACTGTATCACTTGGGAAGGCTCATGCTCTAGCCTTAACCAACAAAGGGCAAGTTTTTAGCTTTGGTATCAATAACAAGGGCCAGTGTGGAAGGGACTTCATACCACAGGTTAAGGATGGAGCAGGTGAGTTTAGGAAAGTAGCTTTGAATATCCCTAGTTTTGAAAAGTTTGATTATGGAAGGTGGCATCATGTACGTATGTGTCTAATGTGTGTTTGTATTGCTAGTTAAAGAATTTCAAAATAAGAAACATCCTCTTTAGGTTGCTCCTAAGTATATTTTAGATTGCCACTGTATATCAGTGTAAGAGCCTTTCCTGAAGGTTTCTTATTGCTTTCTACATGTTAAATACTGCCTTTGTCAGCCAAAAAAGCAAGGTAATTTTTGGTGCCAAAACATTTTTGTTCCGGGACACGAATTAGGAGACTGGCAAAACTGTTTTTGGTCTGGTAGGATCTGAAAGTATAGCACTTACATTAAAACTGTTGATAGTGGAAAGTTAAAAATGCTGCTACCATTGCACTGCTCTTGTTGCCATTGCTGCTGCTGACAGCAGACCAGGTATTGACAGCATATCTACATCTGACTGTTGTGAGCTTTGTGAAATGCTGGTATTAGATTTCTTGCACTTATTTTAATGATTTGTACCTTCATGATCGTCTTTTCCCAATAAAAAATTTTTCTTTGTTGATCTTATAAAAGGACCTCTTGATTTATGCATACAGACACTCCCTGATTTATGTAGAGGTTACATTTCTGATAACAGTGCATCAAAATTTCCACCAGTAGAAAACCATATAATTTCACCCAAAAAACTCGTCATTTAGAATAGTTGGGCCTCGCCATCCGGTTACTAATTTGTTTTCTCTCATAGAGTGTTGCATGGGCACCTGTTGTCTATCAATGTCATATGCTATACACTGTACTATACTTTCCCACCAAACTTACTACACTTACAACACCTCAAACTCTAGACTGCAACAGCAACACACTTAAAACACCACCACATTGAGTAGTAGAAGTCTGGGAAAGAAACTACTAACTACAGAAAAAAATATGAGAGAGAAATTTTCCTTTTCATCATCTCCATTTCCTGCATTAGTGAGGTAGTGCCAGGAGCAGACAAATAAAGGCCACAGTTGCTCACATCCATACTCTAGCTGTCATGTACAATGCACTGAGACCACAGCTCTCTATCCACAACCAGGCCACACAGACCTTTCCATGGTTTACCCCGACCGCTTCAAATGCCCTGGTTCAGTCCATTGATAGCCCATCAACCCCTGTATACCACATCGTTCCATTTTACTGTATCCTATGCACTCCTTTCACCCTCCTGCATGTTCAGGCCCAGATCACTCAAAATCTTTTTCACTTCATCCTTCTCCCTCCAGTTTGGTCTCTCCTTTCTACTTGTTGCCTCCACTTCTGACACATATATCCTCTTTGTTAACCTTTCCTCACTCATTCTCTCCATATGTCCAAAACATTTCAGCTCATCATCCTCTCTTATCTCCACCACACCCTTTTTAATACCACACCTCTCTTTTACCCTTTTATTACTTACTCAGTCATACTGCCTCACACCTCATATTATCGTCAAACATTTCATTTCCAACACACCCACTCTCCACACAAAATCATCTATAGCCCATGCCTCACATCCTTAGAAAAATGTTGAGGGCTACTGTACATTCAAATATACGCATTTTTGCCCTCCCAGATAACAATCTTTCTTTCTGCTCTCTATTCAGTGCTCTCAGAACCTTCGACCACTCTTCCACCCTTTGACTCACTTCCATTTCCATGGTTCCATATGCTGCCATGTCCACTCCCAAATAATTAAAACATTTCACTTCTTTCAATATTTCTACATTCAGACTCACGTATCTAACCTGTCCCTCAACCCTGCTAAACCTAATAACCTTGCCTTTATTCATATTTATTCTCAACTTTCTCCTTTCACACACTCTTCCCAGTCACCAACTTCTGCAGATTCTCTCTCAATTCTGCCACCAGTGCTGTGACATTAGCAAACAACAACTGACTCACTTCCCAGGCCCTCTCATTCCTTACAGATTGCATACCTACCCTTTTCTCCAAGACTCTCGCATTCACTTTCCTCACCACCCAATCCATAAGCAAATTAAACTACTGTGGTGACATCACTCACCCCTGCTGCAGATCAACCTTCACTGAAAATCATTCACTCTCCTCTCTTCCTACTCATACACTTGCCTTACTCCCTTCATAAAAACTTCTCACTGCTTCTAGCACCTTACCTCCCACACTATATATTCTTAAGACCTTCAGCAAAGCATTTCTATCAACCTTATCGTATGCCTTCTCCAGATCCATAAATGCTACACACAAACCCATCTCTTTTTCTAAGTATTTCTCACACACATTTTTCAAAGCAAGCACCTGATCCACACATCCTCTAGCAGTTCTGAAACCACAGTGTTCCTTCCCAATCTGATGCTCTGTACATGCCTTCACCCTCTCAATCAATACCCTCTGATACATCTTACCAGGTATACTCAGCAAACTTATACCTCTGAAGTTTGAACACACATCTTTATCCCCTTTACCTTTATACAGTGGCACTATACATGCATTCCGCCAATCCTCAGGCACTTCACCATGATCCGTACATACAATGAATATCCTTACCAACCAGTCAACAACACAGTCACCCCCTTTCTTAATGAATTCTTTTGCAACACCATCCATGCCTGCCACCTAACTACATTTTATCTACTTTAAGCCTTTCACCACCTCTTCTCTGTTCACCCAACCACTCTCCATGACTCTCTCACTTTGCACACCACCCTAACCAAAACACCCTACATATGCCACTCTGTTATCAAACACACTCATCAGTCCTTCAAAATACTCACTCCATCTCCTCCTCACTTCATCACTACCTGTTATCACTTCCCCCTTTGTCCCCTTCACTGATGATCCCATTTTTCTCATGTCTTTCGCACAATATTTACCTCCTTCCAAAATATCTTTTTATTCTCCCTAAAGTTTAATGATACTCTCTCACCCCTGCTCTTATTTGCCCTCTTTTTCAACCTTTGCACCTTCCTCTTGACCTCCTACCGCTTTCTCTTATATATCTCCCAGTCATTTGCACTACTTCCTTGTAAGTATCATCCAAGTGTCTCTCTTTTCTCTTTCACTGACAACTTTACTTCTTCATCCCACCATAACTACCCTTTCTAATCTGCCCACCTCCCACCTTTCTCATGCCACATGCATCTCTTGTACATGCCATCACTACTTCCCTTAATGCATTCCATTCTTTGCCGACGCACCTCACTTCACTTGTTCTTACCTTTTGCCATTCTACACTCAATCTCTCCTGGTATTTCTTCACACAAATCTCCTTTCCAAGCTTGCTTACTCTCAACACTCTCTTCTCCCCAGCATTCTTAATTTATGAAGACCTCCACAAATCTTCACCTTCGCCTATTTCCATTCCCAACACTAAATACCCCACGCATACCAATTTTACTCTCAACTGCCACATTACTCACCATTGCATTCAAATCACCCATCACTAATACCTGGTGTCATGCACCAAAACTACTGATACACTCTTTCAGCTGCTCCCAAAACACTTGCCTCTTATGATCTTTCTTTTCATGACCAGGTGCATAAGCGCCAGTGATCTCTCATATCTTACCATCCACTTTCAGTTTTGTCTACAGGAAACAGACGAAAGATCCTTCTACTCACATACACACATATATTCATACATGCACATACACATACATATACATAATATACATATACATATCAACATATACATATATACATACATATACATTTTTTTTTTTATACATATTCGCTGTTTCCCGCTTTAGCGAGGTAACGTTAAGAACAGAGGATTGATCCTTAAAGGGAAAAATCCTCACTTGGCCCCCTTCTCTGTTCCTTCTTTTGGAAAAGTGAAAACAGGAGGGGAGGATTTCCAGCCCCCCGCTCCCTCCCCTTTTAGTCACCTCTTACGACACGCAGGGAATATGTGGGAAGTATTCTTTCTCCCCTATCCCCTGGGATAATACATATACATACACACATATATAAATACACATGTATATATTCATACTTGCTCGCCCTCATTCATTCCTTGTGCCACTCTGCCCCACAGGAAACAGCATCGCCAACTCCTGCATCAGCAAGATAGTGCCAGGAAACATATGATTAAGGCCACATTCGCTCACACTCATTCTCTAGCTGTTATGATTAATGCACCGAAACCACAGCTCTTTATCCACATCCAGGTCCCACAGACCTTTCCATTCTTTACCCCAGATGTTTCACATACCCTGGTTCAGTCCATTGATAGCATGTTGACCCCAGTATACCACATTATTCCAATTCACTCTATTCCATGTACTCCTTTCACCCTCCTGCATGTTCAGGCCCCAGTCGCTCATATTCTTTTTCACACCATCCTTCCACCTCCAGTTTGGTACTCCCACCTCTCCTTGTTCCCTCCACCTCTGACACATATATCCTCTTTGTCAAACTTTCCTCATGCTTTCTCCCCATGTGTCCAGACCATTTCAACACACCCACTTCTGCTCTCTCAGACACACATATTCCTTGCGTGTCATAAAAGGGGAGGAAGCGGGGGGCTGGAAATCATCCTCTCCTGTTTTTTACTTTTTCAGAAAAGGAACAGAGAAGGGGGCTAATTGAGGATTTTCCCTCTAAGGCTCAATCCTCTATTCTTAACGCTACCTCGCTAACATGGGAAGTGGCAAGTCTAAATATGTACATGTGTGTATATGTATGTGTATGTATGTATATATGTATAGGTTGATATGTATATATATA